>CM044445.1:13914455-13934167 GCA_024363595.1 Xenopus borealis
GGGACTTGTAGTTCCTTAACAGCTGGAGGGCCAAGTTTGAGGACCACTGGTTTAGTGAGTCAAGTTTCAGTGAGTCATGTGACCGAAATGACATCACTAGCGCCAATTATAACCAATGACATAATTAAGCGCTGGTTTTAAGGATATAATGGCTCTTGTGTATTATTTAATGTTACACTAGTATGGTTAGCATAAAGTCTACGTGCCTGAGAAGACACAAGAGGAATAAAACACGTTCTATCTCAGTGTAGTGTTTATAGCAATGTTCCACTCCAACAGCTTCTAAGATATTACCATGGGGCTTAGAGTCATTAAACAGACCATTTGCTGCCTTACTCTATGGGCATCCCTTTAATAGCTTGCGTATTTGTGCCTCATGAGGTATGAAAGCCATGCATGTCATTTTATTTAATGTTTGTCATATCTCCCCTTTCTAGCACCTTCTGCTTATGTGTGGGAGTCTACATACCTTTGAGGGTTGCAAAATCCCCAAAGAAATAAATGCTTCGTTAAGGGGGGGAGACTTTCTTAGGACAATTATGCCCAACCAATAGCGCTTATTGGATTACATCCATCTGATATCTATATAAAGTCCCAGAAACCAATATAAAAGATCTTTTGAACTGAACCCTCATTGCGACTATTGCATGCTGGGAAATAAATATTTATAGGCATAGTGTCATGGGAAAAATGTTTTTTTTCCAGTTAATAGTGTTGCTCCTGCAGAATTCTGCATTGAAATCCATTTCTCAAAAGAGCAAACAATTTTTTTTATATTTCATTTTTAAACCTGACATGGAGCTAGACATATTGTTAATTTCCCAGCTGCAGTTCCCTCCTAAAGTGCTGGCACAAGTGACATGACCAGGGGCAGCTGGGAAACCCATGTCAGATTTCAAAAATGAAGATAAAAAAAATCTGTTTGTTCTTTTGAGAAATGGATTTCAATGCAGAACTCTGCTGGAGCAGCACTATTAACTGATGCATTTTAAGGCAGTGATCCCCAACCAGTAGCTCGTGAGCAACATGTTGCTCTCCAACCACTTGGGTGTTGCTCTTGGTTTCCTTATTTTTGAATTTCAGGTTTGGAAGGGAGTTATAATTGCATAAAAACTAAATATAGTGCCAAGCAGAGCCTCTTGTAGGCTGCTAGTCCTCATAGGGGCTACCGCAATACCACAATATTCAATCATAGCACTTATTTGGCACCCCAATAGACTTTTTCATGCTTGTGTTGCTCCCCAACCCTTTTTACATTAGAATGTGGCTCACTAGTAAAAAAAGGTTGGGGATCCCTGCTTTATTATAGCTGACTGTGAAGCGGTTTGCTTACTTTTGCGGGTGATATCAGGCTTTAAGGGGACTCACTATGAAGTGATTTTTGCAGACAAGGGTGCTTATATTTCAAACCGTAAGCAACATGAGGTACATACTATCAGAGACACAATTAAGGGGGGTGTGTGCGCTGAGCAGCGTTTACGTGCCGTCTACCCTTCCCCCACCTGTCTGCTTTTGGTAGCAGCCCTATTCATCTCTGCTGAATTTTTATCTGGATTTTCCCTTTGAAAAGCTGCAGGCAGGAACAGAATGAAACGGCTTCCTGTGGCCCCCCCATAGCCCAGAGGTGTTGCACTGCTTGCAGGGTAGTTGAACCTCATATTCTGTGGCACTACACTTCTGCTGTTTTCTCCTTAAATACCGCATCCCTTTTCTGTTGATTTCTCGGCACCTTTCATTCATTATGTTGCGTTTTAAAAGTCGCCTGCGCTAAAGCGCAAGCATCGATTCGTTTTCTGAACTGCAGGCGACTTTTCATTATAGCGGACGGGAAGACACTGCAAAGGCAGTTCAGGGAGATTGTCGCCCAAAAGAATAGGCGATTAGTCGCCAGGCGACTAAATCTCCCCGAATCTGCTGGTGTTGCTATATGAACTTGTACTTTGGCCTAAGTCTCTAGAGAACAATATTTTGCTATAAGCCTAGATATGGTCACATTCTGCCTAATAGATCTCCATAGCTTGTTTTGCATTCATAATATAGAGCATAGAGCTTACATTTAAATTCATTTGGATGCGCCGAATCCAGTATTCAGTTCAGTATTCTGCCAGGATTTGGCCATTTTCAGCAGGATTCGGATTCGGCCGAATCCTTGTGCCTGGCTGAACCGAATCTGAATCCTTAAAATCATGTGACTTTTCGTCACAAAACAAAGAAGTGAAAAAAAATTTTGCCGCTCACTTCGTGCAAGGCTGGCTTTTACCTTTCCTCTTGCTAATTTGCATATGCAAATTAGGGCTCGGATTCAGTTCTGTATTCGGCCGAATCGTTCACAATAGATTTGGGGGTTCGGATAAATATTGTATTTGGTGCATCCCTAAAATTCATGTATTAGGAAACTTGACTGGGGCAATAAAATCACACTCACGGGGACTGGTTATCCAGAAGACCTGTGTTTTTGGATAAGGGGTCATTTGGATCTTAAGCCCTTAAATGGATTGTTCACCTTCCAAACACTTTTTCAGTTCAGTTGTCTCTGTTCACCACAAACAGACATTTTTTTACAATTGCTTTCCATTTTTTGTTTTAATTATTTTTACCTTTTTTCCAAAATCTAAAGTTTAAAGTTCCTGTCTCTGGTGTTTGAGTCTGGCAGCTCAGTAATTCAGGTGCAGATTCTGAACTGTTACATTTTTGCAACATTTAGTTGATACATTTCTCAGCAGCAGCTCTGGAGTGTTAGCAACTATTGTATCAATTCTTATAGCCGCCTGTAATGAAATCCAGGGATTCTGCTCAGCAGTGACAAAGATAATAAATGTATCAGTTCAGAACAGTTTACAGGGTCGGCGACCCCCCCCCGAGCTGTTTAAGAAGGGTAAAATTTACTCTTTAAGAGTAAAAACATCATAGAAAATAGAGTAATTCGAAAAAGTCCTTATTTCTGGTGAACTATCTGACACCAAACCGAACTGAAAAAAGTCTAAGGGGCAGATTTATCATTGGTCGAATTTCAAATTTAAAAACATTCGAAATTCGACCATGTGAATAGAAGGGAAGTAAAATCCTTCGAATTCGAATATCGAAGGATTTTACTGCAATTCAATTGGTCAAACGATCGAATAGTAAAAATTCAGTTGATCAATTAAATCATGATTGATCGATTCAAATGATTTTAACCTTTCGATCGAATAGATTTTTATTTTATGAATTAATTTTATTAATTTACCTAATTTGCATATTCTAAAATTCAACCAAGTGAATTTTGTAAATTCGATCGAATTTCAAATTATTTCCACGAATTCAGTAAATCTGCCCCTAAACGTAAACAGGATTGTTTTGCCGCCAACACGGATTCATGCAGTTTAGTTACCATCAAGAACAAGGTAGTGTTTTATTATTACAGAGGAATACTATTTTTTTTTTTTTTAAATTGAATTATTTACTTAAAAGACTCTATGGGAGATGGCCTACCCATATTTCAGAGCTTTCTGTGTGATAGGTTTCTGTATAATGGATCCCATACCTACTGTATGTATAGAAGTTTTTAAATAAATGCTTGAATGTGTGTGTGTGTGTGTACATATATAAGAAACATGCTTTTAAATACATAATATAAATATTTATATTATACCCCCCCACACACACACAAACAACATACATAATTGAAATGAAACATTTTTCTTTAAAAAGACATTTCAGTTAAATCAATTTAATATTTTTCTTTCCCCGTTGACATCTAAAATGTTCACACTAAAGTAAATATATGTTGGCGTTCATTAACATGTTTTCCTGATAATCATACTGTTACTCTCCCTTTACTAAACCACCGGCGCTATTGTGCTGTGCACTTGATCCATTTTAATCTACGTTCCGTATAGGAAATGAATTCATGAATGAACGCTGCTGCCATAAACGTCTGCGCATCTTGCGTTGGACTACAAACATTATCTGCAGTTCACCTGTAAATGCCTCTATAGGGATTTGAGAGAGAGGAGAGAAAAAAAAAACACACAAGTCCATCTATTGTGGATACTCTTTAAAACTGATTCGGCCTAATGGCGTTCGTGGGAAATGTTATGTTTTAAGATTGTCGTTGCGTTACAAACACTATTCATATTAGAACGATCAATATGGAGGCAGAATATTTTATTCACTTTAGGGGTTAATTCTCCCCACATTACCTCTGTAATATCACTCAGGGCTATCTGTCCCCCCTCTTTGCAAGACCTGCTGTTGGGGCATTAAAAATCTGTAATTTCCTGTCGGTGTCCCCCTCCCTCTTGTGTCTGTGCTGCTTTAAGCTTTGTGTCCTATAGATTGTGACTGCGCGCTAACAAATCTCTTTTGTCCGGAGGATGGAGGGCTGGCGGGGTCTGAAGAATTGCTGTCTGGTTTCTATTCAAATCCAGGTAGCAGGATCTATGAGCTACGTGAGGAACGTTTGACTAGCAGAGAACTGCAGAGCCCAGGCAGACTTCCCAAAGTCCATGCTACCCCACCTTGATACGAAAACTGCTGGCTGGGCCTACAGCAAATACCATGTGCAGGTTCTCTGGCTGATATATTACCCTGGATGCAACATTTGTTCTAAGTTTAAAGCTAAAATAGTAAAATAAGTCCCACCAGGGGCTTAGCTATCAGTATGTGGGGAAGTGAAGCAGGTAATGAAAGGAAGAATATAGAATAAAGATTGCAGAAATATCTGTTTGGAATAATGTAGTCTCTGGGGGAATAGTGGTGGAATAAAATGCTTAGCTGTCTGAGTTTCCCTTGAGCTGCAGTCCCACAATAGCTAGAGTTTGGTAATAGAGGGTATCCCCCTCCTAGGCACCCCCTGAACTAGAACAAGATGACAACCAGCCTCACCAAACATAAAATAATCTAGAAGCATGATTCCATATGCATCTGTAAGGTCTATGAACACCTGTTTATAGATGGTTTAATGCATATACCATCGTCATTTTTTTAGTCTGCAACTACAACCATTTTGGCCAGGGATAACATCCTTCCAGCTATAGCAAAGCAACATTTGCAGCATCACTAAACAACTTTGTCTGTTGCTGGGAACTGTAGTCCACGTCAAGTAGCAGGCCTTGAATTGACACCAGGTATACAATTATACAGATTATAGAAGCATCATCAATCAGCCAAGTGTCCAAGTCCAAGTGTCCTGCTCAGACTATCAGAAAAAATAAATGGCTCAATGATTTCCTTGCTCGTGTGACCCCTGGCAGACACTCTAGGCAGCTCGGGAGGCAATAACAGATTAAAGGCACCCTAAAATTGAAATGATTGTGTGGTTGGATGGCCTCAAATTGCATATCCGTATTTAGATTTCCCTTGCGGGTGCCCCTTTCTTAATCCCAGACCCCAGTCTCTTACCTTTTATACCATCAATCCCCAAGAACAGCAGAGACTCACCGCTTATTTAGTCTTAAAAGTCCTCCGAGCAAACACACTGTGATGTGTCTATGCCTCTCCCTCTCTATCCTGCATCTTTAAGCAAGAGAGATGTCTCCAGCAGCAGCAGTCTGTGGATCCTTGTAGACAAAAGCAGGCGCGACTAGTAAAAGGGTGGGAGGGGGGTTGTGGGCAGGTTTGGGAACATTTCCTGTCACTTAGCACATTCCTCCTCACTCAAGGGGGGAAATTAGGAGGGGAGATCAGAGGCTCTTTTATTTTACTCATTGTTGGGGTTTTTACTTTTTTTTTTTTTGAGCCGGCACCTCATCGCCTTTCCTTTTGTCTGCTTTGATGATGTCAAATGTTCTAGGTTCTTACGTGCAATTTAACCTTATAAATGCCAATCTCGTCTTGGAGTGATGGAGCAGCAGTAGATTGGAGCGCATGTCTGCACTTGTCTAATACCCCCCCCCATTCAGGCTTGAAAGGTGTAGTAGCAAAGCAATCACAGGCTGACCCAGCCGTCCCATGTGTCATATTCTGTAGCTGAGAATGTCCCTTCCATTGTCTGATGTGGTTTTATGATCTCATTATTACAGTGCAACTAATGCAACCCGTATCTTGATGCTGTGTCAACACTAAGGCGTGCTCGAGATCCCATATAAATTGTATGCCTTTCTATTGAATATTTGGATTAGGATTTGCCGGTAAATTCTAAAGAAGCCATGACAAATGAGTTTGTGTTATAGAAAAAAAAACGTCACTTGGGTTCGTAGCCTTTGTTAGCAGAGCGATGTTTAATAGCCACAGATTATTTAGCCTTTGCCAAGTCTATGCATCTATTTGGTATCATTAAGGGCTTGAGTACAACATTGGTTAGCCCTATGTAGCCTCTTTTTTTTCCCCCACTGCACAAAAGCCGGTTGACCCTCTGCTGCCGACCTATCAGGATGCTTATTCTGTCTGGGTTTAGCCGGTGTGGCTTTGTCCCCCCTGTCTGGCTCAGTCCCTCCCTGTCTAGTACAACCAGCCCTGCGGCTAGCAGAGTATTCAGTTACATTCATACCCAGGACAAGGACCCCTGTTTGCCGCTTCTATCAGCATTTTCTAGTGTTGAATAAATCTCCCACCGCCCTGTTATTCTTGCAAAGGATTTGAAATACGGCAAAGAATTTGAGGAAAAACAAAAGCTCTATCCAGCACCAGTAAGAATCTATATGGAAACTGAAGGAACAAAGGAAGCACGTGCAGACATTCGTCAGATACCTCTGTGTATATATTCTCAAGTACTTATCAGTGGCTGTTGTTAGGACTGAAGACTTAAATACTCACCTGGCAGGAGGGGGATCCTAGGGCGAGCGCTGCAACTGGAGGGCACGGTGGAGGGGGCTCTTGCTGAATCATAGGAAATCAGCACAGCGAGTGAAGCTTTTGCCTTGCTCTGTGTAGGAATGAGCTGTGCAGCCGGCACAGGAGAAGATTCCTAGGCTGAAACCCAATGGAATGCCTACTGACTAAACTATCTTCTCCCTGTCTCTTGCACTCGCATTGAACTATATATGACCCACTTGATGGACAGGAGCAAATGCAGTCATGTGCAGTGCTTGGAGGCATGCTATTTGTTGGCAGCAGCGTAAAAAGAGGGGAGGTTTCATCCCATTGGCCAGTCCACCCTCTCCCCCTGAAAAACCTTTCCTCCACCCTCTCATCCTTTATTCCCATCACTGAAACGCGACCCATTCAAACACTGTAATTTGCAGTTCACACTGTTTGGGTGTCTGCTTTGCCTTCAGTAGCTGCTCTAATTAAAACTTTACACTTCCTGTGGCAGGTTTATCTAGCAGGACAAAACACCTGCACAGGAGCTGGCAACGGCTTTACATCACAGCTAGTAGGTAGTTACTAGGTAACCCTTTATTCTCTGCAGTAAATGGTTTTTTTTATTATTTGCATTTCTGCTGCAAATGCATGTACTCAGATCTCCTCCTATTGTAAAATGTAACTGTAAGTAGCTTTCCAGCGTGTATATATGAATCACATCATTCTATGGTTTTAACATTGTTTCTAAATGTAGCCTCTCTGGCTGTTTCTATTCTCTGCACACCTAAAACAGTGTTGCAGAAGCCAGCTGAGGAGGAGAAGCGACTTCTGCTACATCGTTTAGGAAAGGGAAAAACAAACATTGCATTGTTTTGCAATTACATTTACACTCAATTTTACAGCTAGTTTCGCCACGCAAATGACGCCCATAAACTTCAACGGGGGAAAAAATGTAGCACGTAAAAAAAAAAAAATGCCGCCTGTCAAAAAACATTTGTCATCCAACCACTTTTTTTCACCAATTTTTCACCAACGGCTGATTTTTGTTGAAGCGAAACGTGTCAAATTCGCCCATCCCTATTATTGACAACTAAGGTATATTAAATGGGTGGTTCACCTTTAAGTAAACTTTTCTTATGTAACAGAATGGCCGATTCTAATCAAATTTTCCATTGGTTTTCATTATTTTTTATAGTTTTATGATTTTTGCCTTTTTTTTCTGACTCTTATCCAGCCTCGCTGACCCCATCTAAAATCAAATGCTGGCTACACATTTATTATTACTGCTTCTTTTTATTGCTCATCTTTCTAGTAAGGCCCTCTCCTGTTCATATTCCAGTCTCTTATTCAAAACAATGCATGGCTGCTAGAGTAATTAGGACCCTAGCTACCAGATTGTTTATAATGCAAACTAAAGAGCTGCTGAATAAAAAGCGAAATAACTAAAAAAAAAAAAAAACCTTAAATAATAAAAAATGAAAACCAATTGCAAATTGTCTCAGAATATCACTCTCTACATCATATTAAAAGTTAACTAAAAGGTGAACAGAAAGGTGCTAAGAATTATATTTACATTTATTTTACAAAAACAGTTTGCTAGTGGAGATCCCTTTTAACCAATACTTGCCTGTACCTTTACTCACATAGTTATGGGAGAAAATGAAACATTCACTGCCATAATACAGATGCTTAGTCTGCCTGAATGATGTATTCATCCCTTCTCATAATCTCTCACAATCTGCTGCAAAAATGCATATTAATTCCTAGAGACTGGGCCCAGCTTGTGACCCTAATTCCTGTCTTCTCACTGCACTGGCAGTGCATGAGGGCCACTAAGCATTTATTTTTTAATAATCCTAAGCATGTATTTGTTAATAGAAAATTAGACTGAAGAAAAGCAAATTGTTAAAAAAAAAAGGAGAATTACAACCTGAGATAGCTGCAGTCTCTTTATACCGAAAGGACAGTTTCTTTTAAGGAACAATTTTGAGTGTAAAATAAAAACTGGGTAAATAGGCAGTGCAAAATAAAAAATGTTTCTAATATAGTTAGCCAAAAATGTAATGTATAAAAAGACTGGAGTGAGTGGATGTGTAACATAACAGAAAACTACTTCCTGCTTTTCATTTCTCTAACTCTGAGTTAGTCAGTGACTATAAGGGAGCCCACTTGGGACATAACTGTTAAGTGGGTTTGAAACTGATCCTCAGCATTCAGCTCGAAAGCAAACAGTTATGACCCATGTGTACCCCTCCTCAAGTCACTGATTGGTTACTGCTAGGGTTGCCACCTTTTTCTTTTTTTTAAATTACCAGCCAGTGGTGGGGGCAGGCACTAAAGGGGCGGACCATGATGCAAAAGGGGCAGAGTCTCGGAGGCGTGCCACAAAAGGGGGCAGGGCCACTTCTCAAGAGGGCCCGAAGACAAAAAAAATGTACCTTTCTTAAGGCTATTACAAATTACCGTTAGCTACATTGCCGGTAAATTGCCCCGGCCCCTGGCAGGTTGCTCCAGAGTTTATACGTTACATTTTTGGTTAACTAACCGCACTGGCAACTTTTTATATGTTGCACAACCGATATGTTTACCCAGTTTTTATTTTTATACTGAACAATTCCTCAGGCCCGGACTGGCAATCTGGGGGGTTCTGGCAAATGCCAGAGGGGCTGCTATAAGGTGCCACCGTATTTATTGGGCTGGTGGGGGCTGTTTGGGCTGATTGGGTCTCTGTGTACCTGAAATGGCAGGGCCTATTTTTAGTCTGAGTCCAATCCTGTTTAAGGGGACTTGTCCCTTCAAGACTCTTATAATGGTATGAAGCTTTTCTGTGTGCATTCATATCATGCCCTAAGCATTTTTGAGTCTGTGTGAGCTCATTAATTCTGTGCCACAGCACACTGTAGAGACTTGGCAGGCACAGGGGTGTCTTCTTGTGTGGAGCCATTAGAGAAATGATGATGGAGATGGAATGACTCTTAAACTACAGAATTATAGGACAAGAAGCATTATTTCTAGAAGTGTGATGGCCTTTTTTTTTTTTTTTTGCCCCATAGACCCCAATTTTCTCTTTAATGAATAGGGACAGAACTAGTGGTAGGTAGGTGCCATGGGCACAACATAAGTTGGTTATGAAGTTACATTCCACTCCTGCCATAGCAACAGCAAAAAATACTTTTGTGCTTCTCTAAAGGGACAACTTGCCCTTTTTTCAATATGATTTCAGGGAATGAGCTTCCTTTTACCTCATGTCTAGTGTTTTTTTTAAAAATATTTTATGGGTTGTGTTAAATAGGGCAAATGGAAATTGGAGCTACTGCATGTTTGGAAAGAGGACAGTAGATTATCAGAGCACAAAAATGCACAAGTGGATTATTTGTGCTAATTATTTACTTTGCAAGGGCCAAACATGGAGTAGCTTCAGCTCATTCATTTACCCTGTTTAGCGCTCGATATAACAAACTTATTTGATATTACAGAAAATATACAGAGATATTCATTTGATGCGTGCCTGGAACTGACTGAGCAGGCTGGAGACCCTGTTGTATGGTAGGACTGACTAACAGAGTCTGATCAGTGAACTCTGAACAGCAAGGCCAGACGATACACATGCTTATACACATAGTCAGTGCTGGACCGACAGGTTCAATGAGCATTAGTTATGATGTTGTTATGAAGCGCTGTATCTATTTAGGGCAGAACTACTGTGCGACAAAACGCCCACGTCAAGTCGGATCCGACAGGAACAAGGTAAGTAATAGGAAGTCAGATGGTGTCGCAACGGAGATCCGAAGCAACACGATTGTCGGATGCAAATGCTGCAAGCTGTGTCTGCATCCAACAATTGTATCGCATTGGGTCACTGTTGCAACACCGTCTGACTTCCTATTACTTACCTTGTTCCTAAAGGTGGCCATAGATGCAGAGATCTGAGCGGATCTCACCCTAGGGTTGCCACCCAGCCGGTATTTTACCGGCCTAGCTGGTAAAACACCCGCCAAGGCCGGGGCCGTTATTACAAATTTACCGGCAATGTAGCTGCCGGTAAATTTGTAATACACTTAAAATGACCCATCGGCCAGCCCCCAATCCCCTGTATTCTTACCTTTCCTCCACTTGTTGAGCGCGCAGCGTCGTGGACACGCCCCCGAAACGTCACAGGCCCGCCCCCGAAACATCACAGGCCCGCCCCTTTTCGGTCCCGCCCCCCGCAGGCCGGTAAAAGCTAATAGAAAAGGTGGCAACCCTATCTCTCCCCGATATACCCACATCGAAGTGGGCGATATTGGGCTCATCCGATCTCGGGTCCTAGGGCCCAACGATCGGATCATAATGGATTCGAAACGGGCGGCCGGATCGCAGACCCGCATACACGCACAGATGTGGCTGCAACAGGATTTTTTAGCCTACCCAATCGAGATTTGTGCGACTTTCGCCCCCACACGGGCCGATACGGCAGCTTATTGGTTCCTTTAGTTGCCATGTAGTTCTGCCGTCATTTAAATAGTGGCATGTGTATGGCTTGAAACATCATTTGTTTATATGAGAATTGCCTGCTAAAATATCCATAGATTTAAGAATACAAATTCTCGATTAAGTTTTAGTATTATCCTTATTATTATTAATAATAATAATAATAATAATGTACACCTATCTATTATGCAAGTTTATATTTACAGTGGAAAGAAGACTATGGCCAGTGGCACACTAGGGGGTTATTTTCTGAAACTTGAATTTGTCTAATATTTTTATTAAATCAAGCTTAACCAAACTCCTATTCAGGATTTTACCTTATTTACCTTACAATAAAATAACTCAAAAAACGTTGGGTTGTGAAAAAATCAATAAAAATCGTGCAAAAACCCAAATCGTATACAAAGTCAGATTTGAGAATCGCTCCATCTTTGAAATGGCGGATATTCTGACTTTTTACAGCTTTACGGTACAATAAATCTTGCAAAATTAGTTTTTTTTCTCTAAAAATTGGAATTTTTGCCCAAAATATCTTTAACATAAAAATGGAGGTGTGTTCTTCATCTGCATAGGAAACCCTTAAATCTGCTGTGTTTCAGTGAATTAATAACAAAGGGTAGATGGGCCTATGCCACAGGCATCCATATTCAGTAAGAAGAAAGGTGTGTGAGCTAGATTATTATTGTATAATGCGCTACTACTAACAAAACAGTCACAACAAAGGAGGGAGTTATCTAAATTGCAAGGGACCAAACATGGAATCGCTTTAATCTCTCTGCACCATTTAGTTCAAAATTTTTTTTATTTTTTTTTTGTGTTTCAAATGTAGAACACCTTTAGTTTCAAGAAAGGGGTTTGTTTAGTTTTTTGTATACTGTTTGGATACATAATCCTTCCCTTTTCGGATTGAGCTTTGTTTCATTGAAATTGTACGGTTTTGTAACTCTTGTGGAGGAAATCCCCAATAAACAAAATGTCCCGGTGGCTGATAGATTGTCATCATTTGTTCCAGACATGGTTATAAAAAAAAGGTGCTTGTAAGAGCTTGCAATCTGTAAGTGCGCTTACTGTTGGAATAATAATAGTACATGGGTTTTGTGGCTCATGATCTTCAGTTGAAAGCTTGGGTGTGTTTGCAGAAGGTCCAGAGGTTGGGGGTTGTTCTTTGAATGGAAGGGGTTAAGTGCTTTGCTCTGCTTTGTTGGACTTTTCCTGCCACTGTCTGCAGACATGAGGTCAGGGCAGGACAAATGAGTGAGGCTGAATAATGTTGTGTTCTGCAGAGACGCGCAGTGTGCTGTGACATCGCTCACAGTCAAAGCCGAATTGACTGTGTTTTAGCAGCTTTTGTGCTCGCTTTTTTATTGTCAGGCGAATGGCTGCAGAGTGTGTTCCCACCTCCCACCCTCACAAACAGACACCCTCCCCATATCTGTCTTGCTGTGTAACTTTTGCTCACTGCACGGGTGAAATGAGTCTTCAGAAAACCACCTTCTGCAGATGATGCAGTGGATCTTGGGCTGCGTCAGACTTCTCATTAAAGGAACAATAACACCAAAAAGCTAAGTCTTTTAGAGGAATGACAATATGTCATGGTGAAACGTCTGTGTTTGCTTCAGAAAAACTACTATAACGTATTTAAAAAAGCTGTGGTGTGGCTATGGGGGCAGCCATTCAAGCACAGGATACACAGTAGATAACAGATAAGATCTAAAGAATACTGTTGTATACTACAGAGCTATTCTGCCGTGTATCAGCTTTGAATGGCTGACACCCCCCCGTGGCTGTTTTTTATATAAACTATAGTAGTGTTTCTGAAGAAAACACAATAGTTTTACCAGTACAACACAACAGACAATATATTTTCATTATTTATATGGGTTGTTCTCCAACCAAACACTTTTTTCAGTTCAATTGTTCCCCAGAAATAAATACTTTTTTCATTTACTGGTGTTTGAGTCTGGCAGCTCAGTAATTCAGGTGCAGAGTCTGAACTGTTACAAATTTGCAACATTTAGTTGATATGTTTCTTAGCAACTATTGTATCAATTCTAACAGCTGCCTGTAATGAAACCCGGGGCGACTAATTTCCCTGAATCGCTTGCCCGTGTCTCGCGCCCGCTGAAATGGAAAGTCTCCTGCGCCTATTCACACGTGGCTCTGCGATATCCTAAGTCAACTCGGAAAACAACTCGGTGTTTGAAGGTGAAGAACCTCTTTATTTTTTTTGGTGTAGCTGTTCCTTTAACTAATGTGAGCAATTCAGGGGGAGAAAACCAGGCAACAAGTTGGATGTATGAGCAGCCTCTTATAATGAGGTTGGTTTCTATTTGAACTGCTCTTGTCACATTTAAGCTGTAATCACAATGCTGATGGCCTTGTCCTCTGCAAATTCTTGAGACACAGTTAATGCTTTTAAAGGGGTTTGGATGATTTTTTGGACAGACATAATATCAAAGGCTATTGTTATACTAAACTCTACAGTTAGTATAGATATGGGCATATATAATTTATGAGATATGGAGGGGTGTGTGTGTGTGTGTGTATGCTGGGTTTTCATTTGGATGGGTTGAACTTGATCAATTTAATGATGGATTTAACTATCTAACTATGTAAAGTAATTACTTAATAATAATGCACGGGTCCAGCTGCTGGCTGACTAATTGGGTGGGGGTGGTTTTCAGGCATTGGTCGATAATTATTTTTCCCGTTCATTACTGTTAATGTTGTTTATACCAGTAGCCCTTTAAACTAATAATACGTAATGAAGCGTCCCAACAACTCTACATTTATGTTTTCTGTAACTAAAGCTGGCTATACTGTACATAGGTCAATAAAAGCTTTTTAAACCCTCATTAAAAAAGACTCAATGGCCATCATCTCTCACAAGGCAAAGTTTGTGCACTGCGCCCCACCCTACGCATTTGCAGTCATGTGTGTAGAGCATGTATGCAATTAGTACAGCCCAAATATTCTTTGTATTTGCTAAATTGTATTAGTTTTCCAAAAGATTTCCAAAGAACAGCCCTTTGTCTGTTGCTATAACACCCATAAGCCTCAGCCAGCCCTTGGTAGAAATGGCTGCCATATCATTTTCACATTAGCGTTTCACAGACTGACCCCTGGGCAGTTCTATTTCATTTTGGAGAAGCGGAAGAGTGAAATGAAAGTGAAAATGGAGAGTGAGAATGAATTTCGGCATTAAAGAGAAGGAGCGGGGAATATCCAGAACAGATGAAAAATAGCTTGTATTCCACTTTTAGAAGAGCTGAAGAATAGGGCTAGAGAATTTAAGGGAGAGGGTTGACAGGCAGGCCAGTAAATACAGCATTGGAAAAGATCATTCTCTTGATGGATTTGCTGACGCATGCAGAGGAGCCAGCAGTACAGTCTACAATGAGGGGAATCATTCTTTCTGATGGGGTTCTTGCAGTACTAGTGAGATGAATAGATAAATAATACAACTGAAAATAAGGCACACTTGGGCAGAGATGGAGAGCAGTATGTGCTTGACAGAGCCCAAAGAATATATAAGCAGCCAAAGGTTGATAAGATCATATACAGATGTTTGGGAAAGAATCAAATGCTGGGGAGAGCCGACTGCGTTAGAGTTAAAGTGATTGGTGCATCTATTATCCAGAAACCTATTATTCTGAAAGCTCCAAATATGGACTTTTATGCAAAGAAAAAGGTTGTTAATTGCATTAACGAGACGATAATCAAATGAGTCAGAAATGGGTGGATAATAAAAAAATGCAAATAATTGGAAGCATGAATTTTAAAAGGAGACGTATAGGATAATTTAAATTCCCTTCATTTTTAAAGGAGACGTATAGGATGAATACAATTCCCTTAATTTAGTAGGCAATAATCTATTTTAAATGTAATATTGTCTTTATAAATGGCCCCGTTACTGGAGCTCAGTATAGATGTTCTCTGGTCCCTATTTCAAATGATGGGTGGGTGTGTCCTAACGGTCCCTGCCAGAAGCACAGTAGGAGGGGAATAGCCAATCACAGCCCTGCAGCCACACAAGCAAAGGCAGGCTTCAGTTCCCTATCAGGTCAGCCTAGCTGCTGATTGGTTCCTATCCTGCAGTGCAGTGTGCGAGTGCCGCCGGCCCCCCTGCACAGCCTGGGAAAGGAGGCAGCAGCAAGTGGAACAGATGGGTAGTGCTAGTTGTTTTTTTTGCAGAAATTTTCATTAAAGTAACAGAAACACACCTTTTTAAAGCACATTCCTTCTATTTCTTGTTTTTAACATGTCTCCTTTAATGTTAGTTGTGCCTTTTATCACGCATTTGATCATATAGTTTTTGGGGGCTTTAACAACAGCGGTCAGTGGTTAGCCAACATCAATCACTACATTAGACTAAAGCAGAGGGGCTGCAAAATACCTTTTGTGCCCTCCCTGGAACATAATTCCTATGACTATCCTTCTTAATGCTAACTGCCGTATACTAAATTGTTCAGGGTTAAGCATTGTAGAAAACCAAACTTGACTCAGCAAAGGCTGCCATTGGAATGTGGTCTGTTCAGCAGTAGCTGGTCAGCCTGGGATGATTGTGCTGGTATGGATGTGAAACAGTGGAGACTGCTGGTATGCAGCTTACAAATTAGTGCAGGAAGCAGAGGGCATGAGGGGATGTTACTGGGTTTCATCAATCTTCAGCCTTTGCCTTGTCACCAGCTCCTCCATGTAACATGAGAACAAGTTGTGTATGGCGGCGACACAAGCAAGTGCTTTGTCAGTACATTTCCTGTGTCTGGGGGCTGCCAGTCAAGTCCATTCAAGGAGCCCCTCATATCAAAGACATGGAGTTCTCAAAAGACCCCCTGTACCTAAAAAGGATATCGCCCAGATTTTTGGATAATCAAACAGAGATCCAAGGCTATTTGTGACTGTGTGTACAAACCTATAGAAGAAAACACTGATACAAAATTGCATATCTGCTTAGTGCACGGGGCCCCCAACCTTTTTTACCCGTGAGCCACAATCAAATGTATAAAGAGTTGGGGAGCAACACATGAAAAAGTCCCTGGGGTTGCCAAATAAGGGCTGTGATTGGTTGTTTGGTAGCTAGGGTTGCCACCTTTTGAAAAAATTTTTACCGGCCGGCGGGGGGCAGGGTCACAAAGGGGCGTGGCGTCAAAAGGGGCGGACGTGACGTCATAGGGGCGGAGCCACATCGAGCGATCGGCTGAAGACGGCAAAAAAGGTAAGTATTAACTGGAATTATGGCAGGGTAAGGGCCTTTTTTAAGTGGTATTACAAATTTACCGGCAGCTACATTGCCGGTAAATTTGTAATACCGGCCCCGGCCTTGGCTGGTGTTTTACACCAGCAAACACACACACACCCCTCCGATCCTACGATTTTTTCGGAGGCTCGAATATGCAAATTTGGCCACTTCGATCATTGAATACGCGAAATTCGAATGATCGAATAGATCGAATGATCGGATATCAAAGCACTTTAACTTTAAAATTTTATTCGAATGCCTACTTTGCCAGATTGAACCTACCGAATTGCAATAGAAGCCTATGGGAATCCCCCCCATAGGCTTCTTTTTCAAACACCTGCTCGAATACCATTCGTACGATCGAACCCCTCGATCGTTCGAATCATACAAATTTTTCGAGCGTTTCAAGGAAAAAGTACGATTTTTTAAAAAATCATTTAGGGGTGGGGACTATATAATATGGGTTTGTTAAAACAATTAAAATATCTTCTTAATAAGTGTATACATTGCATAATGATTTTGTGTATGTGTTGTGCTCTGTATCTCTCCTCTTTATCAATCTGTTTGCCAATTAGTAGAAAGGAATCAATTTCCATGTGGTCCACAACCATCCTGGTCAAAAGATTAAATGATTCATTGGTGAAGTATGACCATAACAAGATTTAAAGAGAAAAAAATGAGGGCACATCTGTTGAGTACTTGAGGCAAACCATAAACTCAATATGTCATGGAATATTACATCACTTTGGCACGCTGAACCCTCGATGTCGATTAGGGATTCATCAAATGCAGGATTCGGTTTGAGATTTGCCCTTTTTCTGCAGGATTCAAATTCAGCCGAATCCCCTGAATGCAGGATTGGGTTTGAGATTTGGGTTTTTTCCCACGTAGGATTCAAATTCAGCCGAATCCAAGTGGCTGGTAAAAAATCCAAATCCTTAGAAATCCTAACTATAATTTATATATGCATATTAGAGTTTAGATTTGGTTCAAGATTCCCCTGATAGGTATATCACTGCTTGTTTGTATCCCTCTAAATTACCATCATTATTTTATTATTTCCACCTTAGCTTTGTTGTGGCTAATATACAATTTACTAGGTGACTTGCGGCCAGAGTCAGGCTCTCAAAGTCAGGCAGAGATCCAGCCTGTATCGCAAGGGCCCGCCAGGTTTTTTCCCGGTCTCCTGCCAGCCCAGTCAGAACCAGCAGGTCTGGACTGGGAGTCAAAACAAGCCCTGGCCTTTACACTGACATTCATTGACGGGAAGGGACAATTACACCACAACTATTGACAAGGGTCGTAAAAAGATGCTAGAACTAAAGGCAGAAAGCATGTATTTTATTCCTGTTTGTGGTCAAGGGCAAATTAAACAGATGCACACCCACAAACCTAACAGCATGACTTGCAAGCCCTTCTGGGAATTCTGATCATTAATCCTTAATATAGTCCACAGGGAAAATGATTTGATTATGGTTGACATTTACTTGTTAAACCTCAATCAAGCACATTGCTAAGATTTTCCATTAGTAACTGCAAGAGCCCTCCAGCTTCTCTGGTTGTTGACCCAAGAGTGTTGTGCTCTCGGTGTATTTATAAATATATATATATATAAATATTTAATTCTTTTGGGAGGTATTAGCCTACAAAGTATGTAAGTTATGGGTTGTACCTTGACATGGTGTTGGCAAAAACTCGTAACAAAAAAAACTGCTGCTTTTAGTTCCAGGTAGTCGTTTGCTCAGAATAAATTGCCCACCAATGTGGTACTATATTGTTTTGTATTTATATATTCTGGAGTTGCTTCCTTTCCATTTCCCAAAATGGTTGGATTCTAGGCTGATGCCTGTGGTTCCAGGCCTGGTTGGGTGGTACGGGCACTCGGACACCTGAATCTGCCCCTTTCATTTTCTCTAAGTGTCCTCACACAAGTGTGACATTCCCTTTGCTCCTGGGAGTTAAATTGCTTGTCTTTTTTATTTATATAATCTGACATGCATTTGTGCTGTTCATCCCTAAGAGGATCTTTCACTCCCATGCTAGGTTTGCTCCTTTGTTGTTCCAGAGGTCTTAATTCAACAGCGGCTCCCTTTTTTTCCTTCAAATTCTGTGAAATTTGCCAGCTTCAAGTGACATCATAGTTTTGGAAGCCGAGGATAATTTATGAACCTGTAGAGGTCCTGAGTAAAGCTGGGCCGAACACTTTCAGATCCATTCGCTTGGCAAGGTCACCATACGAGTGAGGGAATATTTTACTGATTTGACCACCCAGGTGCTGGATCAACTCGGACAGTTTATACAGTGGACTTACGGAGACCTCTCGGGCAAGGACCATGTCAATGACCAATATAGATATTTTTGCCCAGATATCCCCTAGACAGGCCCACATAAGGAATGGTAGTGCCTGCCAGAGCCAATAAGAAAAGGTGGCCGTACACAGAGAGAACGGCTTGTGGGTGATATTGGGCCCTGCAGCCTAACAGTTGGATCATAATGTAAAGAACATGGGCAGTGGGATCGCTGGACCAGATCAACGAACAGATGCGCTCCGCAATTCAACAGGATTTTTAACCCTGCCCATAGACATCTGGCTGACTGTCGATCAGATATCGGTCATGGGAAGCCAATACACGGGCCAATAAGCTGCCAACTCGGTCTGTCAGTAGCTTTTATTGGCTCGTGTATGGCCATCTTAAGTTGTCGGCTTTTATCACCCTGTGTATGTCCACCTTAAAACAGGTCCTCCGCCTGTAGGTTCCTTGGATAAAAGGGGCTACTGTGGTTAGGTTGATTTTTATAATAAAGGCAATGCAGAGTAATATCAATTTCCGAAATATGATTACTTCTGTTTTATTTTGCATATATTTCTACTTAGTTTTGTGTCTGCCATTACAATATATTTGTGCTGAGGTGCTCTCCAGAGCAGGTTAAATCTATTTGCTTTTCACATGTGCTTTCAACTTGCACATACACAAACACAAGGGGGTCAGACTGTTTTTTTTAAAGGATTGGGAGAGTGCAGCGATCACATTAATGATGTTTGGCTAGTCTGGGCTGGAAGCTTGAGTGATAATATCAGAACCTCCAATGTGATTTTAACAGCCCCTCCCTTCAATCTCTTTTTACGGTTAAACAGGGCCCCTTTGGGGGATGGGAAACCTTTAAATGGAATTGAGTCAGCATTTAGAAGAGACACACTGATTACACTGAAAGTATTGTCTAATTTGACTTTGAGTTTTATTCTGGAGCTGGGCATACACATACACAAGAACTGCTC
>CM044445.1:13958049-13978919 GCA_024363595.1 Xenopus borealis
TATATATATCTCTTTCTTATACATTCAGGGTCAGAAGCTCTTACCAAACATGGTTATGTCATTCATATTACAGGTATGGGATCCGTTATCCGGAAAACCGTTATCCAGAAAGTTCCAAATTACAGAAAGGCTGTCTCCCATAGACTCCATTATATTCAATTAATCCAAAATTTTAAAACATATTTCCTTTTTCTCTGTAATAATAAAACAGTAGCTTGTACTTTATCTAAACTAAGATATAATTAATCCTTATTAAAAAGCAAATCCAGCCTATTGGGTTTATTTCATGTTTACATGATTTTCTAGTAGACTTAAGGTGTGAAGATCCAAATTACGGAAAGACCCATTATCTGGAAAACCCCAGGTCCCAAGGATTCTGGATAATAGGTACCAGAACAGGTACCATACCTGTATACGAATGTAAAAAATATGTGAAATCATTTGCTTTTTTTATTTTTTATTTATCCTGAATGTAAACACTTTCTTATTTACATATCATTAAAATCTCTAATAAAAAATGTAGCCGGACTGATCTTCAATACGTAATGTAATTATGTCACCAGAGTACAATGCTGCAAATACATATATGCGAAATCCATTTCACGAGAGTTTGGCCTCCATATTGGAAATACGGATCCCATAGAGACCATTTATATGGCGTTTTGAATGGGAATTATACATATATGCGAAATCCATCTCGTGGGAGTTTGGCCTCTATATTGAAAAGACGGATCCTATAGAGACCATTAATATGGCGTTTTCAATGGGAATTGCTATAGTGCGTGTTGCATTATGTTGCATTATTTTTTTAGGGCTTCATTTTGTGCGTATTTACGCTTGGCTGTATGTTAAAAAAACAAAAACAATACCCATTGAGACCGCACCCTAATTGTTGTTAAAGGAGAAGTCAACCCCTTTGGCACTAAAATCCCTGCTCCCCCCCCGGGCATTTACCCCTAAATTGCTGCTTACCCCTCAGCGCAGGTCCTGTCCACAGAGTTCACTGGTGCCATCTTCTCCCGTGTGGTCTTGTTCCTGGATCCATCGGCATCTTCTGTTTCGGCTCTACTGCACATGCCCCGAAAATCACAAAGTTTTCTGATTTCATGACTTACGGTTACGGTGCATGCGCAGTTGAGCTGAACAAGCAAGTGCCCCCTACTGCACATGCCCCAGAAGATGTGGATGGATCCAGGTAGAAGACCGCACAGGAGAAGATGCCGCCTGTGAACTCTGTGGACAGGACCTGCGCATAGGGGTAAGTAGCAACTTAGGGGCATTTGCCCGGTGGGGGGAGGTAGTCCGTGTGGCGGCTACACAGGGGAGGGATTTTAGCGTTGAAGGGGTTGATTTCTCCTTTAGGTTTCAACAGTTGTAAGTGATGAGAACATCGTTCTAGGTTAGGGATCCCCAACCTTTTGAACTTGTGAGCAACATGCAGTAAAAGGAGTTGGCAAGCAACACAAGCATGAAAAATGTTCCTGGGGTGCCAAATAAGGCTGTGATTGGCCATTTGGTAGCCCCTATGTGGATTGTCAACCTACACTGAGGCTCTGTTTGGCAGGGCACCTGGTTTTTAATCAATCAAAACTTGCCTCCAAGCCTGAAATTCTAAAATAATCTCCTGCTTTGAGGCCACTGGGAGCAACATCCAAGGGGTTGGAGAGCAACATGTTGCTCACGAGCTACTGATTGGGGATCATTGTTATAGGTGAACCTACAATAAAGTCTAATCTACTGATTCACTTGAGCTCATGTGAGGCTGTTCCAAAGAGCTAATGCCGTGTAATGAACTGAACGCTCTGTGGAGAACTTTGCCCTCAGCTGGCCAAACTGCAAACTGAACTTCTCATGCTCTGTAGCTTTGTATTTTATTGTATTCTATTTTGATTAGTTGATGGCACCGTATATTATAGCCAGTATAATGCTTCTGATTTGTGTTGGAAAAGCAACGCTTTAACTTTTTACTAATGCTAAACAGACTTAATATAGGAGAAGTCATATTAAAGCGGCAATGCTTTATTTCTACTAATTGGAAATGCAGAGATAGGCTCTTGGTATCTATGTGCCTTTCTTTTCTAAACATTTCACTACTACCTGATTCCGACGTTTCCCTGTCTTGGTGCACAGAAGTAGAGTACAGAGCAAGAAGACACCGCTATTAGTTGGGCAGGGGGTCTACAATGGCAATATTTTGCAGGTTAGGGTTGGGTCGGGTTGCTTTTTTCCTGACCCACACGTCACTACCAATCATGGGTCAGTAAGCTGCTGATTTGATTTGGAGTGGATTGAACCCGGGTAGGGATGAGTCTACATAGTCCCCATCCAGGGCCGTCATCACGGGGGGACAAGCGTCTTGGGCCTGAAGGGGGGCCCGACAGTGCTGCAGTTTTCGAAGAGCCGGGCCCTCCTTTGACAGCTCCAAAGCTGTGCCACTGCTTGCGAAGTCCTGAACAGGCAGAATGCAGACGAAGTCCTGAAGCGGCAAAAAGACCTGAAGTCACGAAAACAACTATAACTGAAGTCCTGAAGCCACAAGTTCAATTCTATAGACACCAATGTGGGTTTTTGTGTTTTTTTTAATCCCCTGGCCACCAATGTTTTAATACGCTATAGACCCCTGCCACCAATTTAAAAAAATATATATATTTTGAGCCCCCCCCCTTTTTTTTACTTTTAAGGGGGCATTGGCACCAGCAATAGCTTTTTATAACTTGTGTGTTTTTAGCGCTGATATGTCTGTGTGGTCTTTTAAATGTGGTGGTGAGGAGTGAGCGGGATCTGGGGTGGGGCTTGGGTGGGCGGGGCCTCGGAAATGTTGTTGTGCGGGGCCCCGTGATTTCTAACTATGGTTTGATTGATGGTTCTCTGCCAAAACATTGGATCATCCTGCTTTAGTGCCAATCCACTTGTTTAGTGACGTCACCAGATATTTGTATATGGGCTTAGATTCACACAGTGTAACAAATTGTTGTTTGTCAGGTTTGCCTTCTGTGTCTGAATTAGGATACCTAGTAGGTTGTGTAACCGATCTTTAACTTCTGCAAGTTTCCAGTTAAAGGAAGAAACACACAAGCAGATTCGGGAGGCAGCTTCAGGCGACTTAGGAAAATGAAGCGCTTCAGAATGCTATCCCGCCGATGATTTTACATTCTAGCAGTCGGGAAGGCAGTTTGGGGAGATTAGTCACACCAATGAATAGGAGATTTGTCACTGGGCGACTAATCTCCCGGAATCTGCTCGTGTGTGTCTACCCTTAATGTGCTTTGGTATACATCACAAATGGGAAACAAAATAGTTTTATATAGGTTTTCAAGCAGTTCCCAATGCATTACCTTCATTGTGCCATATGCTCTGTCTTATAGTGCAAAGTGCAATCTCAAGCACAGTCTCGATGTTTTTGTCCCCACAATATTTTTTTTTTCCCCACCAGGGGTTGCACCTAACACTGTTGTAGCTAGAGTTGCCACCTGGCCGTTATTTTACCGGACTGGCCGGTATTTTTGATGGTTGATCCCAATGTTGTTAATAGGAAATAAAAGATAAATATATAGGAAGGCTGGTATTTTCTTTCAAGAAAAGGTGGCAACCCTAGTTGTAGCCAATGCATTAAATTATGCACTCTCACTCCGACGTAAATCAGACGCAGTTGTGTTGAAAATAGTCCAGTTGGTTGTAGTTTGTAGTATCCTGTGTGCAAGTAATGTTGTGCATTACTTGAACCTTATTTGTTACTTTCACTACACTACAACTATAAAAGCATAAATGACACCCTCATGTTTTACTAAATGTATTAAAAAAAGTAAATTAAGTTAAAACTGGGTAGATTTTCCCTTTAAATCTTGATTCCGCTTCCATTGAAGTTGTGTCATTTGAACTGCCCACAATCAATGCGTCCCTCCCAGACAGTTTTGGTTAAAGTTGCTGCAGAAAAATAAACTCACTGAAGTCAAATCTGACACTGAATAATGTCAAAAAGAGACTTTTTGTGTGGTCTTTGTCCCGCAGCTTTTTTTGCTTGAGTCATTTCACCATCTTTGCTCCAGTTTGTTGTGTAAGATTGTGTGTTATGTAACATTCGCTGTTGCAGCATAGAATCCACTCTGGAATTACACCAGTTTGTTGTGAAGAGTCATCAGATGTTGTAATGTTTCTTGCAATGCCTGTGCCTGAAAGTGGTCTCTGTTTGTTTGTAGGGTCTAATCCCAGCTTCAGCAAGATCAACTCAACTATCTTGAGAGCCATAGTGTGTGCTTTACCAAGGTTGTTACATAAGGGAGGTTCTGTCCAGGATTGCACAATGAACTATGCTCACAGTGAATTATGGGTCAATAATGGTGAATAAGATGGCAGGGATCTCTAGGAGAAGAGATGTACGTAGCAATTGTCCATGTTTTGGTAATTGTGGACTTCTCCTGCCAATTTCCACTACAGTCAGGGGACAGTTACCAGGGTAATAGTTAGTAGTGCTGCTCTGCAGTGCCCTTGTGTCCTAGGTCCAATTACTGCCAGGGCATTATTTGCAAGAAATATATGTGTTCTCCCCTTAAAGTAGCCAAACAAGATACGATCCGCTTGTTTGGCAGGATCTTTGCCGGATATGTCCACCAAAGACAGGGCGATATCTGCCAAAGGGGCCAAACGATCAGAT
Organism: Xenopus borealis; assembly: GCA_024363595.1. Classification (NCBI taxonomy): domain Eukaryota; kingdom Metazoa; phylum Chordata; class Amphibia; order Anura; family Pipidae; genus Xenopus; species Xenopus borealis. Next base: position 13,962,701 of record CM044445.1, read on the forward strand.
TACAACAAGGGAAATGGGCGCCAACAGGACAAGGACTGCATCAACTAGCCGATGCTGTCCTTGACCGCCAAAAAAAATAAAATCAGAATTGCCCAATCGATATCTGGCCTGATGTCGATCGGGAAGACCCTTCAGAGCGTCCCCTACTAGAGCAGATAAACTGCCAAAATGGTGTAGAGGAACGATATCGGCAGCTTTAACTTAGGTGGTTTTCCTGTACTCTGTGTTTTTGGAGTGTATAAGGAAACCAGACATGTCAACTCATGCCACATTTTCAGGAGTTACCCTGATTTAACCCCCCCGTCACCTGGTCATATGCATTTACAGTCCAGTCTCCTGCTGTCATTAATTCACTCCCGAATCTCAACTTACCCCCAGCACTCAAATGTCACCTGAATCCTCAAAAGCAGTGGACCATGGAGCATTGTTTGGTTAGGCAGAATTCGGGCATGGCCAAGAATTTGGGGTTGCCATCAGAAGTGTACTAACAGTAAGGGGTCTTGTGATAGAGGGAGCCCTAAGATGAAAAAACCCAAGTCACACATTGTAAAAGGGGCATGACTTCAGTGGGGTTTCGGCGGATAATGGGTGGGATTGGGTGTGGCTGGAAATATTAAGCATGTGACCATTTTTAAGAGAGGTCCTTTTTTTTTTTCAGTGGAGCCCCATTGTACTTGGCAGGGCCCACCACCCAGGGCACCCATGTCACCTATGGGGTAATCATTTAGCGCCCTGCTTACTATGTATATACTTAGTAGTATGGGGCAATATGGCTAGGGATGAGTGAAATTTTTTGCCATGTTTCGCTGCTGAAATGCCGCCCGTAGACTTCAATGGGAGAAAAAAAATGTTGCACTTCAAAAAAAAAAAATTTGTGCATCGAAAAAAATTATGTGGCCCATAGACTTTAATACGTTCTGCAAATTTTCGCAACTAGCGAATTTTTGGCCAAGTGAAATGGTTTAAATTCGCCCATCCCTAATGGCAACCCTAAAGATGCACCGTGATCTGGGTTTGGTGTCAATGAAAACCTAGAGGCCAGTCAATGCCCAGACTGACAATCTGAGGGTTCTGGCAACTGGCAGTGGCATTTCTGCAATGCGTCATCCCTATCACACCAAAAAAGTGCACTAGCTCCACTCGTGCAGCAGAAAACAGACTCCGTGGTCCTGGGCCCTCCTCTCCTCTGCCACCACTCAGGGTCTGCTTCTTCTTTAATTATGCAAGTGGCTAAAGGGGCTGCTGTAAGATACCACAGAAAGTCATTTGGGGGTCATTTATCAACACAGGGCAAATTTGATCATGGGCAGTAACCAGTAGCAACCAATCAGATTGCTGCTTTCGTTGTTCTACTTGCAGCTGGCTTTAAAAAGCTAATCGTTGATTGGTTGCTATAGGTAACTGCCCATGGGCAAATTTGCCCAGTGTTGATAAATGAGCCCCATTATTTAGTAGGCTGTTGGTGGGGGCCGGGGCTCTGTTTGGACCTCTGTATACTTGAAATGTATTTTAAATACTGGGCCTGGACTGGTCAATTGATGAAACTGACTATAATGTGTGAATGTTATTGGGATTCAGACTGTAAACTCCACTGGGGCAGGGACTGATGGGAATGTTGAATAATCTCTGTAAAATTGCTAAACAATATGTTGGTGCTATAAGGATAATAATAATAATAAGTGACTAGTAGAAATTCCATTGAAGTGAAAGTAAAATCACACCTAATATTAAATTTAAAATCCATTAAAAAGGGGGTATTACAGGGGCTGAAATGTAACTTTCCCCTTTCAAGGCACCAGTGAACAATTGATTTTCTTTGTTTTAGATGTGAGATGAACTGTGTGAAGCCCATTCAGATTCTAGCGTGTACTTTGCACCTTCTTTTTTTTTTTTTAAATAATCAACATGCTCCTCTTCCCCCCCACGTTGTCTCACAAAAATGGCACAGTAAGAGCCCATGCATCTGAAAGAGAAGCATTAGGATAAAAATGCATTAGAAGCGGAATGATCTGTCCTCTGGTACAGCTTTTCATTTACCCCTATCATAGCAACACCTGCTTTCTGTGCCTTTAAATCTCCACTAAATGACAATATACAATAGAACTAATGTATTACTCCCAAGATCATTTAAGAATTAAGAAAAAATATCTTTGTCTTGATCCACTGACTGTAGCCACTGGAAGGCATTATGGACCAGTTAATACGTAACTAGGGTTGCCACCTGGCTGGTATTTTACCGGCCTCACCGGTATTTTTGATGGTTGATTCCAATGTTATTAATAGGGAAAAAAGATAAATATATAGGAAGGCCGGTATTTTTTTCAAGAAAAGATGGCAACCCTATACGTGACCCAGAATGAAATCGCCAGCTCTTCGGCTAACCTATATTCCAAAGAAGGAGAAAGATTTTGACAGTTTGCCTTTAAAAATAATTGGTACAAACAAATTAAGGGGCAGATTTACTAAGCTCAGGTGAGCTACTTTCAACCATCGAATTTGCTAAATTGTTCCATAGAATCAAATGATTCAAATAAATCATACGATTCGAATAAGAAAATCGTTCCACCATTCGATGGTCGAAGTACTTTCCCTTTAAAAATGTATTCGATATTTTGCTATAGGGAGCTCCCATAGGCTTTTTCGATGTTTTTTTTCTTGATCGAATAGAAAGCATCCGATTTTTCAAAAAGTCTTAACGATTTTTTTGTGAAATCAGATGAATTTGTACGATTTTTCTGTGAAATCGGACGATCGCTATTCGATCATTCGATAGATCGAATAGCGGTAAAATCCTACGAATTCGATATTTGATTTAGTTGGATTTTACTTCGGGAAAATTTCGAGGGTTGAATTCGAGGGTTTTTAAATTCGACCCTTGATAAATCCGCCCCTAAGTGTTAGTACTCACACCTCATTCTACATGAGCTGCATGACGTGGCAGTCAAGTTATGTCTATCATCCACTGTATAAGCCGTATAAACTTTGTGGAAACTCCACTTGAATTACTTGAATTTTCTACGGTCACACAGAGTTGGGACTCCGGAATTAAACTCTGGTTTCCCTGAATCACCCTTACAGCCTCTGTTCTTCCTGCTTGGTTGCTTTTGATATGTAATTGGCGACAAAACGATAAAATATTGTAAAATCTAGTTTTCAATGACTTCTCATTTTCTTTTTCATTTAAAGCTTAAGCCTGGTGTGAAATATTCACAAGGTAGAAGAATGACAGCTGTCCTTCCAACTGGTCATCTCACACGCTATGGAATTGGTCAGACCAAACACTACATAGACTAAAATAGTACATGCTCCTTGGAAGCCACCTGACCCCTTCACAGCTGCTCTTGGTTTTTTCACCTCGGTGAACCCGTGTATCTGTGGCCCTGTGTGTAGCTCACTGTAAGAAACCATACACTTATAGAAACGGTCCCAATGTAAAAACCTAGAAATGTTAATATCTCACCGGTAATATGTGGGGGCCGGGGCTCACCGGGTTTTTTCCCGGCATCCCGCCGGCCCAGTCTGACCCTGGAAGTATCCAGCCAAAGGAGAAAAAAGCAGGCACTCACAGATCCCACAAACAGGCCTATGATTAAGTGCCTACCGAAAGGTTACGCATTTATCTACTTTGTGGCCTAAATAAAGTTCTCGGTTCTTTTACAAGCCTGTTTGGGGGATCTGTGAGTGCCTACCATTTTCTTTGTTGGGTGGATATCTCACTGTAAGATAGAGTCCTGCGCTGGTCCATTTTTTGTAACCCGTACCTGCAATCTGCAACCCAGACCCGCATTCTTACCTGCCTGGGCCTGCTACCCGACCAAGACCCACAAGTACCTTATCCACAACCTGGACCTGTGACCTGCTAACCAATCAAGAATCAGGAAGTGCTGTCATTGTAACCCGAAGTGACATCTGCGGAAGTAGGCGTGATCAGAAAAATGAGTAAAAATCTCTATTGAGAAGACCCGCAAACCCGCAGAGCCATCGACCCGCGTCTATACCCCTGTCTAATCTTCTTGAGGTTTTGAGAATTTTACACATCATTTTGGAGGGATAAATTAACTCAAAATTCACAATGGGCTATGAATGACAGTCCTCCAGGGTGCCTAATCTGTTTAATACTGTACATAAGAACAAATTCAATCTATGGTGGGAATAGGATTCACATAAAACTTGTGGATTTTAAACAGAAAATCTGCCGATGGATTCCTAGTAAATCACAGGTCAAGTTGAAGTGCCTCTCCTTTGGCTAAACTACTATAAATTTACCCGGTTAATAAGACAGTGTTCCAATAAGCCCCACTTTGCTGTCTGAATGCAAGACATCGGACATACCTATAAAACTGGCTCTTGATTTTAGGGTAACTAAATGGATTGTGTGTGTACCTCTGTGTACAAATCCAATGTAATGATAACATAGTAAGTTAGACACTCATCCATCAAGTTAAACCTTTTAGGGTTGCCACCTTTCAATAAAATTTCCACCGGCTGGTGGTGGGGGCAGGAACAAAAGGGTGGGCCATGATGTCAAAGGGGGCGGACTGTGACGTCGATGGGACAGAGCCACGGCACGCAATTGGCCAGGTGGCAAAAAAGAGGCAAGTTTTGGGCAGATTGGGGCAGCCAAGGGCTTTATTTAGTGATATTACAAATTTAACGGCTGCTACATTGCAGGTAAATTTGTAATACCATCCCCGGCCCTTGACAGCTGTTTTATCAGCTAGGCCGGGTGGCAACCCTACCTGCCTAACTTCTAGTTGATCCAGCGAAGCCTCTCAATTTGCCTCAGAGAGGAAAATATTCCTTCCTGATTCCAAGATTGCAATCAAACTAGTCGCTGGATCAATAGTAAGAGGCAGGAGCAGCTTATAATTGGGCCTACCTTCTGTATGAATCTGTATTTGAATGGAACCTGCTTGTCTTTAGGCATACACACTTCTTGTCCACCACTGCACATTATGTTGGTGCTTTATTTACATGTGTTTTAACATATAAATGTTCTTATGTGTGTGTTTACAATTTTTTTGTCTTACTGACATTTAGTAAGACTCTCTTTCTGCTGGCTAGTTCCACTTCCATTTCCTTCTATTAGATCCAGATGAAGAAGGGATTCAGTCAGCCCTCGACTGCCTATGAAGTTCATGTGGAATCTCTGTAAGGTGTTAAGTGTTTTTATGATTTCTGTTCCATCTCAAGTCCACCTTGCAAACGCACTAGGAGCAGCTGATTCCAGGCTAACAGTAAAGCCCCAAAACACAAACACACAACAATTGGCCGATTTGCATAATTGCTATTTGTTATAGATACGCAAATTCCTGTCCATCTTGTTTTCAGCACAATAGGACATTACATTAAAGGGTCCATTTGCATAGCTCAGTTGCCTGAAGGGGGATTTGAATTAACCCCTTCAGGGCCAGTGCCCCACCCCCTAATCAGTCACAATGGACAGCAGGTCTGGCTACCAGGGAAGAGGCTAACTGGCTATTAAAGGCCATTGAAAGGATTTGTGTGACATATGTAATTGAATATTCCTTATTTTGACTTAGAAACACACCAAAAAACGCATGGGATAGGAAACAATGAGCAGTGCAGAGTGTTACCAACAACTAGGGATACCACCTGGCAAGTATTTTACCGGCCTGGCCAGTATTTTTGATGGTTGATCCCAATGTTATTAATAGGAAAAAAAGAAAACTATATAGGAAGGCCGGTATTTTTTTCAAGAAAAGGTGGCAGCCCTACCAACAACAAGGCTTCTATTTTATAACATCTGATTGCTGTGGAACATTAAAGGAGTGCATATATATAAATGTGTTTGTTAGGCTGCCTTCATGGGGTGGTGGGAAGGCTGGTCTCCTGTAGAGTTGCTGGGGAAGTGTAAATCCAGGAGTACCCGAACAGCCATGATATTGTATATAACAGTATTTGGCCTGGGACCCATCACATATTAGCAAGGACGCCTTTGGTCTTTCCAAGGCAGAACTTATTGGCGTTTGCATTACTGGAAAAGGCTTGCAGTAGGGGAAAACTATTTATTATATATATATATTTATATATACAGTACATACACTATAGTGAACTTAACCACTGTGACTGTACAATGCTCTTGATCTTAGGACATTCCTCAGCCCCCAGCAGAGCTCTTTCCATGTAAATGCCCAAAGCTCCTTATCTCTCCTCAGCTCCCAGCTCATCAGCATAAGTATCCTGGCTGCCTATCTGGTCAGCATGATGTCCACTGATTATACTAATGGGGGCAGCAAGAGCCCTCCTAAGGTTGGAACTTCCTGGGCTGCATGGGAATAGCCCAGCTATGGAAGGTAAGGGATAGATAATATTGTGGCTCTGAAATTATATTAATGGAGTATTTTTTTTCACTGTATCTTGACATTTTAACTGATTTTCAACTCATTGGGGTGCCTGCAACTTTAATATTATGGTAAAGTGCATCATCAAAGAAACTCCCAGAATGCTCAGGAAGAAAGGTAGCTGGGAAGTACAGTTCTTAGTTGAGATATACAGACACCTAAATACTCAAGATTATAATAGTGTTTCTCTTTGGTCTAGGGGTCTTGGGTAACTCAATTTAATAATGTATATAAGTATTTATCTGTATGCAGGGAATGTCTTTCTAATGTACATGGCCCTAGGGGTAAATGCACATATACATTATTTTATAGGAAATAATGATTCTGAATACAAAGCACAGAGACTGCAAAATTCTCCCCAGAGATAACATCACAGCAAGAGCCACAGTTTATACTAAATCATTGCTTGTGTACTTTGTATTTATTTTTAAATAGAAGGTTATTTAGGGTCCTGAACATGAACTGCAGTAATCCGGGGAGAATGAGGGTGATCAGTTCCACTTTGATAACCACAGGGCAATAAACTCCCCCCCCCCCAGTCCAGGGCTGACCTTAGGGCTTGAACTGTAGTCACATGACCAGCTCGTAAACTGACCTGAGAGGGTCTCTGTCCCTCCCAGCCCTCAGAGCAGATTTGGTAATTACAGCAACAGGAGAGTCCCCATGATGCTGCTGGGTTCATGGTAACATGCCCAGCTCCATGGCTGCACCCCAGCACACACGCACTGGCATGAGATGGACACATGGGAAGGTACAGTACCCACTTTAATCTGGACTGGGACCATTTTAGGGTTTCACAACCTTGTATCTCTAATACTGATTGGGGTTGCTCTTGCTTCTCGGTTACTCTACCTATAAGGAGGATTAGATTTTCTAACTACACACCCACAAGCAGTTTTGATGAAACTCATGCATGTACTTGTGTATAATCACGCACACGCCCCATGCATCTCTTGTTATTTGACAAATGAAGCTTATGTACAACCAACATCTTTTTTGTTATTATTAACCCCCTCCCATATGTATTTGTTTTTTATTTTGTCAGTTTACCCCAAAATACCCCAAAATATCAATGGCGTATACTGCATAGAATTGTAATGTTAAGTAAGTTTATAAAGGTAGAGTGTTATTTATATATTAGCGTTAAAATTGTGTTGTTGCCGTCGATAAACTATTTGCTTTTATTATAAAATAGTATTATTTTGTTATGAGAAACAAGCCAAAATGTATTGGTAATTCATATTTGCTGGTTTGATCTCCACATTTAAAAACAAAATAGTAAAACTTTTAAATCTAGCCCCAGATTTTTTTTTTCAATAGATATAAAAAAACAAAGAAATGGGGCAAATAGTTAAGAAAACCTATTAGCTTGATCTGACAAGTCTTTTTAACAACGGATTATGCTGGTGTAAATATTAGAGATCCGGCCCACAAGTCCTGCCTAACTCTGTTTACATATAACAAGTCAACACAAATTTCAATTGCAAGTGTAGCACAATTTACACTTACACTAAGAACATGGCACTCTATTTGCAAACTGTGTATATATATATAAAAAAAAGAACTTGTTTGTATCCCAAGCCTTTGAAATACACAGCACCTCTTGTTTCTACCGCCATTGGATGTGCAAGGTGTCTTGTCTCATCAAAACCCAATGTTTTATAGGAATGTAGACTGTAATCCTAAATGAGAGGTGTTGTCATTTATAAAGTATAGGTAGTATTGCTTTGCAGGAGCTGAGCCAGTAGAGAAAATGATAGTCTTTAATGTTATTTGTTTATCTTAAGACAATATGTTTTGTGATTCCTTGATACTGGCAATTCTACATGGCAGAGTAGTTCTGAGGCCTTGTGGGAAGACAGTGCCTGACAGTAGTAGGTTACATATTGTAATATGTAGTTGTTTTCTCACATATTTATACTAGATCAGTACTAAATAGTAGCCTTCCATAAGTAAGTTTCATTCATAACCTTTACCCCCCCAAGAATGCCAAAATTAACCAAATAAATTGTGAACAACAAAACCAATACTCCATATGTAGCAGTTATGTTACTGACAGAGAGATCTGATTGATATTAGGCTACTGACAGGTCCAGACTGAGAATTTAAATAGGCCCTGGCATTTCAGGTACACAGAGGCCCAATTAGCCACAGAAAGCCCCAAACAGCCCCCACCAGCCCACTAAATACTGACTTTCTATGGCACCTTATAGCAGCCCATCTGTCATTTGCCAGAACCCACAGTCTGGGCCTGGCTACTGACATATAAGAGGTGAACCCTGTAATGTTCTCCAGTTGAAAATTGTGATTGGCATTGGTTTTCTTGACCAAACTGCTGGGCAGATAATGAGGTGAATGATGACTGACAAATGTCACTGAGCTGCCAAAGGACAGTTTGTTTGTGCAATACTGCAGATTGCAAGGACATAATGTTAACACATAAGGCACACAAAGCATCTATGATTATTAGCTTTGGTACTGTATAAGCTCTTTATCTTCCCAATGTCTTAAAATCAAGTCCTAGTTTATTAGGCATTGGGACCTAAATGGTATTCCCAAGGTTTCAGGTGGGTGGCACAGAACTCAAACCAGGTTTTTCTACTTCAGAGAGAAACGTTGTTACTTGTAATCTACCACTAAACACCCCCCAGCCCATCCGACAACTCCACGCAGACCAGTCCTTTGAGCATTCTGCAATCAACAATGTTTTGGGATAATCTGAAGGTCATTTAACAGATGGAAGCTCTGGATGCATCCATGTAAATCCTAGCGTTTAATTAGTATTGTGGGAATTATCACCTTGGTTGACCATTATCACCTTAGTTGACCATACAGATGTATGCACATTTTCCTCCTTCTCATATGAGGGGCGTCTCCTGCTGGAACATTCCAATTCCTGTAGTTTAGACACAAACAGGAAATAATGGTTGGGACTTTCTTGTCGCTAGTCAGTCTATACCCTAGCACGTTGGCTATAGCACCACATGGGGTACTGTATGTAGCAGTGCTTTAAAAGTATCAAGGGTTTGGTTAAAGGATATGCTTAATTTTTAGATATAGTAACTAAAATGAAGCTACAACATCTACTATACAGTTTTGACCACAGTAGGATGGCAAAGGTTTGCATATGCCACTAACTGTGAAACTGTCAGTTTCTGTGTGACTAGCATGATGGGTTATTTAGCACAATGAGTAATTCTAGCTGTACATGAATGGTCTTATGTACTTCATTGCCTTTACCTTCTTTTGGTTAATGGAGATCTCTTCCTCCAAAACTTGCAATCTGCCAGGTAATGTGTTTGGCTTTGGCCAATGAAGCTGCCCCTTCCACTGATTATAGCTATAACACTAATTCTAAAGAAAAGCTTCTCTTGCTAAATTGGGAGCTTTGAATACAATTTAGCAGGCTTTAACCCAACCATGCAGTTTTTAATCTCTATATTTAAGTAGTTCGCCCAATAATTCCTTCTGGTGGGGAGGGGCTATCTCACTGCCAAATTCAGCAGAGCAGCAAAATCCAGTCTTTCAGCACATGGGTGACTGTCCAGGAAGTCTGTTGAGTTGGGGGCTGGTTAGCTCCTTCAGGGGGAGGGGAAGGAGAGATTTTGGCATCTGTAAAGGATCAATAAGTGACAAGGCTTTTTAAGCCCTTTGTGTTTACATTTATTTGTGTGTTATAATTTTCCAGGGTGACCCCGGAAAGTGGTCAACAATGAAATAATAATATTTAAATGTGCCTTTGTAAATATGCCTGGTCTGATGCCTGATCACAAAGGAGAGATGATACACCATACAGTGACTAATGTACAGTGAGAACGTTTTTTTTTTTTAGTAGAAAATGGAAATGCTCCTGGATATGCCAAAAAGGGTTGCATGTTTGAGAATATCAGAATGCATACGAGTCCATGGAGGTCAAGTTCTGAGTACATGAGTACACCCCCTAGTTCTGAATGACTGATGGCCAATAGAACCCAAAACTGGGGATGTACCTCATCAGAGGTCTAACCAACTTTATTATCCATAAGGACAATGTGCCTCATATTCAGAGTTAATATTCTTATCACATTATAATGTCATTCAAGTAATTTCATGGAGCAGTCTGTTGGCCATAAAGTTCCCTTGAAAAGCTTTAAGGTGGTGGCATACGCTCCGATGCAGGGAGATTAGATTAGTCCCCCAGCGACTATTTTCCCCGAAATGCCTTCCCACCAGCTACAATGTGAATCGCTGGCAAACTCGCATTGCTTAGTTTTCCCAAAGCGATCCGAGTGCCATCCCATCAGCAATTTACATTCTAGCTGTTGAGAAGAAATTTGCTGACTCATTTGCCACGAATCGCCAGTTGTCCCACAGTTCTTATCTGGCACTTGGACCTCCATTTGGGCAGATTTTTTTTTTTTTAATGAGATAAAGAATTTTGCAGTTGAAACATTTACTTGTACTTAAAATTCTAAACATATTTTGAATCGGAAGCATAGAAAGGTTATAAAAAAAATATTAGATGGTCTTAAGTTTTAGTTAGTCTTATATGGAGCAAATTTGACTTAAAATTTGGGCTTGAAATTTCCCTGCAATCTCCCAATTATAGAGATAGGTTATGTTTCTTTATAATGCTCAGACTTCTACCAATTCCCAGCTGGGCCAAAAACGTCTTTAAATTTGCCCATCCCATCAGCATACCCAGGCTTATACGCGCGCACATTATGTTTTCTCGGCTAAATCAGGTCTTGAAATGCAAATTATTTTCTGGACTGTAAACCTTGTTATTTGGCAACAAGGCTTGATCATCCCAGAGTGAGTGAGAGATATCACCCTACCCAGTTTACTTGAGTTGCAGCCTGAGGGCTGGGTGAAGCCTTTAAGTCTTTAGCTGGTTCCTTGCATGCCTGAGAAGGAGATTGTATTTTACTGGGGGTGGGGGTAGTTTATACTAATGTGTGTGTGGTCAGAAAAGTGTTGTGGCACACTCATGAGATACAGCAGTCATATATTTGGACTTTCATCAACTGATTATTTTAGTTTTTCAATTTCTTCATTTCTACCTAAACTTTTAGAAGCAAATTGTGGGTGTTGTCTTCTGGTTGAGGGCAACATGCTTTTAATGTTATTATTTTACCATTAGAATAAAGGCATAATAAACCATGTCTTACTCTTTGCAGAACATGGGTTTCCCGTTACCCATTACATTTTCAATATATTTATTATTACCTTGGTGCAATGATTGAGGAATGTTTAGAATAGGCGTAACCATAGAATGATCATATTACCCTTGTAGTCAGGCCTAGGAGCAAATTCCCAACAGGCAAATGCTGGAAAATGTAGTTCATTGTATCTGGAATGGTTTACAAGCTTTTTTAGATGATAGTTACCTGGGGTAGCCAAGCCACTGAACAACAACTTTATGTATATGAAACTGTTATTTTAATCATTCAGAAGGTTAAGACCTAATATTAGTCAGGCTCATGCATTGGTTTCAGATACAGAGCGTGACACAAAGTCCACTGACCTTGGAACAGAAACTGTATATCTGTTGCCCTAATGTCCCACAGTACATATATTGCTTGGGAATATGGATGGAACCCCACAATGACCTTTGGAAACAATGCCCCCTTTAATGTGCACTGGGGGAGGGTTTACAGAAGGAGAGGCCATAAAATTCTACAGGGTTCAAGACAAGGTTGAGCACTGAGCTTTGTCATTTTCACACACTGCAATTGTGTTTTCTTTAGCACTTGTGTTACAATGAGGTAAAGCCAGGACTCCAGATAGAGATAAACGGACTGTGCAGCCACATGTTGTTGTCACAGTCCTGCTTGCTATTTCTTCCTTACCCAAACATTACATTGTGTTATCTGTGCAGATTTCTAGCTCACCTGTGGACTAGACCAAAAATTGATAGGCCTCAAGGAAAAACCTCTAGCAACCCTCCTCCACTCTTTGGCCTTCAGCCTGAAGTAATCAATCCTTGGGCAGATGCCCTCATGTATATCATTAACACTGATGAAATAATTACAATGGTACAGAAACCCACTGGGGTTCGTTTCTCATATCACTGCATATTTCTTCCAGTGATGTAACCATCAGCAATTGGCCAGGCTATTGCATGTATAATATAAATAGGATATTGCTAAATGCCAAAGAACTGGATTTTAAGTAGTACAAGAGCTTTTGATTTGCTTATGACCTTTCATTGACACAGATGATTGACCGGTCCTGCAATAGAAAGCCCAACCCACACCACCATAAGACAAACCAAAGTAGTAGATTTAATATCAGTTTTCAGAATTTAGCAGGCTTTCTGGTTTGCGAAAGGAGTCCAAGGTTATTGATTGAGAGTGAGTCTATAGATCCAGGCAGCCTCCAGATTGCCTTGTTTGGATCAGGAAGGAATGTGTTTTCACATTTGTGTCAACTAAGGATCTGTTGTCTGTGTGTGTTACAATACGATTTAGGCCCTGTGGAAGGTTTAACTTCTATATTGACTATACATATAATTAATTATATATGGGAAGAATCGCTTCATTCCGGCTACTCACGAACAACAAAGCAACATGTGTAATGTCTGCCGTACAGATACCACTTTTCCTATCTGCCTCCACATGCCCATCCCTTACATTTACAACCTTCTATGGAGAGCTGCTCCTTGCCTCCCCCTGTACTTTCTGTAGTCCTTCCTCCCATCAAGCACACTCTAGGTGACCTCTGTTTTTCTCCATTCATTTGCACCATACTATTGACTCGCTGCTAGAGAAACCAGCCCTGCATTGTGTATCGAGGCTTCATTGGCCTCTGGCAGTGTTGGCGAAGTTTCTCTCTCGCAATATGTAAAATGAGGGCTTTCAGATTTCAAGGTTAAAGGATGTGGTTTACATACAAATGCAAGGGAGTGCCATGGAGAGGTCAATGGTAATGCTGTTCCCATCCACCCAAAACTTGGCTGTGTGACACAAGGAACCCCATTAAAATGCAGAAAAAACAGAGCGGGCAGGGTCAGAAGTCAGAAAATCAAAAGGATCTTGGGAGCCCTTAATAGGGTCATTCGGAATTCCTAGAGAGTCTTGTAAAACCAAGAGGATTCTTTGCTCTGTCACAGATCCCAGGCTCAATGATGAACGGAATGTCACTCCCTTCTTACAACATTTACTGTGTATCAGCCTATACCATCCGTATTTCTTTAATTATCACTACAAAGACATTTCTACATTAGCTTGAATAGAAGCCAGTTCTTCGTGGCCTTCTGGCTGCAACTCTATAAAGCTGGATGAGGATACTAGGAATTCTAGTACATAGCCTACAAGCTACCCTTACTTCACATTACCCCATGCATTGAAAATATACCCTACCCCAGTGATGCCCAACCAGTAGCTCGTGAGCAAAGTGTTGCTCTCCAACCCCTTGGATGTTGCTCTCAGTGTCCTCAAGGCAGGTGCTTATTTTTGAATTCCAGGCTTGGAAGCAACTTTTAATTGCATAAAAACGAAGTATAGTGCCAAGCAGAGCCTCCTGTAGGCTGCCAGTCCACATAGATGATACCAAATAACCAATTACAGCCCTTATTTGGCACCCAAGGGATTTTTTTCATGCTTGTGTTGCTCCCCAACTCTATTTATATTTGAATGTGGCTCACTGGTAAAAAAAAGGTTGGGAACCACTGCCCTATACTATACTAGTCACATAAATCATTGAAAATAGGTTTTGTTGCTAAGCTACAGTTCCCAGTATGCATCTGTAAGACCAAGTCTTGAATATTGGACAGATATCCATCGGACAGGTTTAAAAATACCATTGATGTTACTGGGTCCCACATCAAATTCAATTTAGGGCCAAATATATTGATAAATTGGCCTTTTCTACCGATATATATATATATTAAAATTGTTCATTAATTATACCCACCATATGTAAAGGTGGGCATACATGGAGAGATTCACTCATTTGGTGATGATGCCAAATGAGAGCATCACTCCCCGATATGCCCACCTTGAGGTGGGAGATATGGGGCTGATCCGATCGTGGGCCCAATTATCGCATCATAACGATGGGTAAACGGGCGGTCAGATTGTGGGACCGCATCAACAAAAAGATGTGGTCCGCGATCCGACGGGTTGTTTTTTTAGTCCCGTCCGATTGACATCTTGCCGGGTTTCTGCCAGATATCGATCAGGGAAATCAGTCGGAGGACCCCATACACGGGCCAATAAGCTGCCACTCTGTTGGCAGCTTTTATTGGCCTGTGTATGACCTTAAGAATAAGTTCTGAAGAGCAATGAATATTCTACAAACACAACATGCCGTTCCCCAATATTATGTGTACCGGTGGAAGACTGAAAGAAGTAAACGTCCATACAAATACTTCATGCTTAGGGAATACAACTAGTACTTAGCTTGTGTATGGATATTACAGTGGATGTATGTTTATACCTTAAAGGGAGAGATCCCTTAAAAATAACGTACATGTCAGAGGTCACACTCTTAGGGCTTTCACACATGGGCGTTTTTACCTGCGCTCCCCTGCGTTGCGTTTTGCTGCGTTCAAACGCAGGGGAGCGCAGGTATAGACGCACTCAATTATTTTCAATGGGGCTGTACTCACACGAACGCATGTAAGCGCCGAACGCAGGAAAAATGCAGCATGTTGCGTCTGAATCTGCGTTCAGCGCTTACACGCGTCTCGTGGGTACAACCTCATTGAACAAAATGAGGTGCGTCTAGACCTGCGCTCCCCTGCGGCTGAACGCAGCCAAACGCAACGCAGGGGAGCGCAGGTCAAAAACGCCCGTGTGTAGGAGCCCTTAGATTGAGAGATATGGTGTCTTTATTTAGTGACTTGAATGCAGAATAATACTTTTGTGTTTAATACCAGTTTATTGAGTTCAATACCAACAGCTAGGATTGTTCCTTTAGTATCGGTGCGAAGGAAGCCTGCTCCGCTGTTATCTCGCTTATAAGGTTGAAAAGAAACCCAGAGACAAGTCCTGTACTCAGAAACTGGAAAGCTAATCCCTTCCCCACACTTCATCAGATAAAGCAAGGGCGGGTGATCGGAAAATTCATGGTTAGAAAGAGAAGAAGAGCTGGAATTGCAGATTGTTCCAAGTGAGATGTTCAAACAGATTAACAGGCTTGTCTCAGTGATCTGTTGGAGCATTCCAGTGCTGACAACTACCAGCCCCCAAAATGCCTCCCCAGGAAGCCGTAAATAAATACCTATACAATTAAGATTCACATACCATTCTTCATATATTCACACCACACAATGGATAGTATCGGGGTCCGCTTACCTTTGGGAACTAGAGCATCATTGTGTACTTTATTGTACAGGGACCTGTTATCCAGAAGGCTAGGGACCTGGCGTTTTCTGGATAATGGATCTTTCTATAATTTGGATCTTCATACCTTAAGTCTATTACAAAATCATGTAAACACGAAATAAACCCAATAGTTTGGTTTTGCTTCCAATACGGATTTATTATATCGCAGTATGGGATAAGTACAAGGTACTGTTTTATTATTACCGAGTAAAAGGGAATATTTTTCAAATATGTTGACAATTTGGATAAAATGTAGTCTATGGGAGATGTTCTATTTGTAATTCTGAGCTTTCTGGATAACAGATCCCATACCTGCACAGGTATGGGATCCCTTACCTTGAAACCGATTAAATTACAGGAATCATCTCCCATATGCAGAAATTTCTCATTTTAAAAAATGATTTCCTTGTCCTCCGTATAAATTTTACTTGATGGTAGTTAAGCTGCATGAATCCAAATTGATGGCAAAACAATCCTATTGGGGAATCCTATGAATACAGTTGTGACTACATAGTAAAGGTATGAGACCTGTTATCCAGAATG
>CM044445.1:14190895-14205577 GCA_024363595.1 Xenopus borealis
AGGTAACTTCTAATATCCTCATTTTAAAACAAGAAGTATATTATATTAATACAAAAGAACTATGAAAACTCTGTAAAAAAAAAAATATATAAAATACGCTGATTTCATAGGTTATATTGTACAGTAAGAGGAAGCATGAAGCACTGTTTAATTTTGAGTGCAATTTTCCCTTTTTTTGTAAAGTATGCAGCATTTTTCCCGCATAATTCCACTGAGGGGCTGCAAGGTCTGCATCTGACACAATTGTGCAAGTGTTTTTGGACAGATTGGATGCCATTCCTTTACTTTCCATCAATATGATGATAGCTCCAGAGTTCCCCTGTATCAATAGATATACTATGTCAAAAGGAGCAGGAGGTGTTAGTAGCTGTAAATGAGTTATTACTTATGTTAAAGGTCCATAGTGAACCCATCAGTTATGTTCACTCTACAAGGCAAACATTACATAATTGTTTGAATTTTGTTTATAATAAAAAAAAGCCACTAATGTAAAATATAGGAATATTTGAAGTCACCTTGGAATTCCATGATCTTTATAAAAGCATTGATTGACCTGCGTCCTTGTGCCTGTATACAGTCATGGAATGCCTTAGTGATTTTTGACATCCCCTATCATTTACAATAGAGCATACATTCTCTTTATATGACTGTGGTTGTGGAAACCTCCTGAAAATATACTTTCAGAGAAAATTGTTCTAAATCCACTAATATTTTCATTTGGCAGGCACTGTTTTTTTTATATAAAACAACCCCATTGTAGTTATAATATATATATATAATATAATCTAGCTGTCCAGATTTCACCATGAACACTGGTCAACATAAAGGCCAAAATCACAAAAATATTTCTAAATCCACTAATATTTTTGAAGAATTCGTTGGGCATGAGTTGTTTATATAAAACGACCCTATTGTAGTTATAAGTAGAAACAAAACATCAGTCATAACTGATGGTAAAACATAACATAACTTTCCCATAAATAATATAATCTAGCTGTCCAGATTTCACTATGAACACTGGTCAATGCAACCAATATGCAATATACAACTTTGGCTTTCTTCTCCTTTAATGTGTAGTGTTAACATAAAAAATTATAAAAGGGCTTCACATACTCTGGGTTTGAACAGTGCTTTTACTACTTTTTAAGTTCAAGCCATTTGGTGCATATGACCATAATGTTGTCATTGGTTTCTTTACTGGGGTTTAAGATGTCCTGAAAAACAAAAAAAAATCCCTATATGCTTTGCATGTTAGTTGGGTTTTAATAGAAACCTGATCTGTATAACAACAGTATTTTCTGCTCTTGTCCATATATAGTAGTTGGTGGCAGATGCCATGACATAGTAATACCACTCATCGTGTGACATTTTCAAGATTATCTAGAATAGAAAATAAATTTAAATCTAACCTTCATCAGCCCTATAGGTTTCTAGGAAATTCTAGGAAACCAGCAAAACTGTTCTTCAAACAGTTTTCAGCCCCCCCATTGAAGGACAACTTCTCAATCTTGGGTTTAATGTGTACACGTTTTTTATAATTTAAATATATGTGTGATTTAGACTTTTAGAGACATTTCTAAATCCTTTATGCACTGTAACAATGTGGCCAAAAGGACTCCAGATTATTTAGCTAATACAAGGCAACTGATGAGGTAGAATTATAATAAACATACAGGTATAGGATTGATGATCTAGAATGCTTTGGACTCAAGCAATTCCAGATTCTTGGTGCCCTGCCTAAAAGGACATTTTAGCTTGTGCCTCTGATGCTGGGAGGCCACAATTTACTTCTAAAACCCAATAAATTATCTTCTATGTTGCAGAATTCAGTATCCCATCTGCCTTATTCCTCCTGCCACTAGCACTCAACTGATTCAAATATAGCCTTCAGATATGAGATCTAATATCACATTTCCATACTCCAAAACAAAGAAAAAATGTTGCTATTGTTTTGCCTTTTCATAGGTTTCTGCTGGGTTAGGTAACATCAAAAACAAGGTACTGGATTATTAAAGAGCAATTAATTAAAAAATTAAACAAGTGTTTTTTCAAATGGTATCCAAATAACAGATCACATTGAACAATTTATCACAAATCTAGGTAATTTCATGTTTTAGAAAAATATTTAAAATATGAACTTCCCTATTTTTCAATAGCTGGCTTTCTGACCAAAAGTATCTAAAAGGTTGGTTCACCTTTAAGTAAATTTTTAGTATGTAATAGAATGGCCAACCTTTCCATTGGTTTTCGTTATTTTTTTTTTAATAGTTTTATAATTATTTGCCTTTTTCCTTTGATTGTTTCCAGCTTTCAAATGGATGTTGCTGACCCCCATCTAAAAAGCAAAGGCTCTTTAAGGCTACACATTTATTGTTATTGCCAATTTTATATTTTATATACATTTTAATATAACATTTTTATATTTCTCATCTTGTAAGGCCCACTCCTATTCATAGTTCAGTCTCTCATTCAATTTGGACAATAGCTACCAGATTGTTTATAATGCAAACTGAACGGCCGCTGAATAAAAAGCGAAATTATTTAAAAACCTTAAATACAGGTATGGGACCTATTATCTAGAATCATCTGGACCTGGGGCTTTCTGGAAAACAAGTCTTTCTGTAATTTGGATCTGCACACCTTAAGACTACTACAAAATTATGTAAACATTAAAAAAATCTCAATAGGCTGGTTTTGCTTCCAATAAGGATTAATTATATTTTAGTACACTCTACTGTTTTATTATTACAGATTAAAAGGAAATCATTTGTAATTTTGGATTTTTGACTATAATGGAGAAGGCCTTTCTGTAATTTGGAACTTTCTGGATAAAAGATCGCATACCTGTAATTAAAAATGAAAACCAATTGCAAATTGTCTTAGCATATCATTCTCTACTTCATACTAAAAGTTAACTCAAAGGTCAAAACCCTCCATGTGATTTAAAAATTAAACGGTTATGTTTGCACATGTAGTTTAACTCACTGATTACTGCAATGTAAACAAAAACAAATATTCCACCATTAGTAAATCAGTGTTAAACACAATTCCTTGCCTCTAAACAGGTATATTTTATAGGTAAAAGTGCTCATGTAGACCAATAATTGAATCCAACATTCCAAGAATATTTGCTTTTTGGTTAACGAATGTAACAAAAATCTTTTTTGTATTATTTTGATGTAGAATGACATAGTCATGCCAGCCAGATGTCTTACAATGTTTGTTCCTTTGTGTTCCTATCATTTGCTGAATTTTATAAAGTCAAAAGCAGGTATTCAGTAAATGTGAAGAGTCTAGGTCATTGTCTTTTACACTTTACATAGAAATCTTGGAAGGTTTATCAGTTTAAAAAATTTTGTTTCCTTTGGACTGGGACTTCATAATTCTAGCAAGCAGGCAGGAGCCATTTTGTGGACACTGTTATAAAGGCAAGCCTTCCATCATATCAGAATCTTGTTTGAGCACCTGAATGGAGGACCTAATGTTCATCCCCATGCACTAGCTACATAATTAAATGGTGAAGGGAGAGGGGGAATGTGAGAAGTGCATTTACATCTAGGAAGTGCTGAATGGAAAGTGAAAGTAATTGCCTGCCCCACCTCTATGCCTAAGGCATAGAGGAGGGGCAAACAATATCTGATTGACAGCTGAGATTTTTAAATGCATTTAAAACAGCTATGAATGCTTTAATAAAAAATAGAGTTTGGATGTCATGTTTAATTTGAGAGGGACTTTTATTATACAGATTTTTATGTCTGGGTGACAGGTCCACTTTAAGGCCATTGGCAAATTCCGAACAGGTTTGGAGATAAAACTCCCCAACTGCAGGAACACAGTATCTGACCCACCAACATTCTCCGTTTAGTGATCAGATAACCATTGTGTAAAAATATACAGTGTCTGTTATCTTCAGTGCATTCTTACTTGAGCCACTTTAAATTAATCTGTCAGGTTAAAATTGTGTCCTACTGAACATAGGGCAAGATGAACTAAATGGAACTTTCAATGCAAAGTGTTCACCCCATAAAATACTAAATTACACCAATTCCATTTAAACAAAGGAATAGTTTGTATCAATATGGAACAGTGTTTTACTCTTGCTATATCTCACCAGTAGGCTATTGCCATTTGGGCATAATCTACCCCAAAGAGACTTCTACTCAAGCAGGTACATGGTTCTTTTAAAATAAGGTGATCCTGGTAATGATGCCTTCAGCTGGACAACCTCAAATGAACACCACTGAAGTTGTTTGGCTTTTGTGATGTAAATTGAAGAGAGCAGGTAACTTATGAGATAAGGTTAACGGTGGCTGTAACTTCCATAACAGTTGAAATGGGTTGAATTTACCAGCTGGCCAATTATTTTTTATCGGGCACAGTGTTTCCCCATGGCATATATGCTGCCAGAATGAATACTTGAGGGGTCCGTCAGGACAATTACTCCACCTACTAGTAAAGGATTAAAGTTTCAAGCATTTACTTTCAATATAACAGCTTTAGGAATGTTGAAAGTAAACATTTGGTTGGTTAGTATGAGTAAAAGGACCAGTGAAACATTGGCTCATGTTACTATAGGGAACAGATTTTCAAGATATACGGTGGTATATATATATATATATATATATATATATATATACAACTCTGGTCCTTTAAAAATTCAAATTAGACTGTTAGCCAACTAAAACCTGCAGAATTCATGTATAAGCCAATAGGAGAGGTCCAGTGACCAATTTGAAGATGTTTGTAGCCTTCCTGACTTTCAAGTTTTTTTTCAGAGAAAAAACTCGATTTGAAATAGGTCAAATTCGATTAAAATTTTCGAGTTGGTACAATTCGTCCAGTTTAAGATATTCTTTTTATTTCTTAAATGAATAACCCCCCAATCGAATTCTGAGGAAAAATGAATATAGCAGAGTTTAAAGAAAATCATATGAATTTGAAAAGTGACCAGCGATAAATGTGCCTCTAGAAGTCTGCTAGATTATTAGGACTATGGTATTATGTGGGCCAGAAGAAGAAGAATGGACTAGAAATGCTTTTGTAGTCATGTATGCCTCATAAATTCAATCTAAGTTGTAATAAACTGGCAAGTGTATTGTAATGGTCACTGTCCGATAGGAATACCTGTGTATTACTATGGCATTGATTACATTGTAGGAAGCCATACAATTAATTTGCTTTTGCCAACTGCATTTTTCCACAAAACTGTATAAAGCTCAGACCTGTTGTTTGAACCATCCCTATAGTTGACCACAAATTACCCTGTTTACCAAGTAAGGGTTTAATTCTACATGTTTCATTTTCTAAAGCTTTGTTAACCTTCTGTTTTTGGAGTCTCTGCTGTTTGCAGTGAAGTGTAATTTAACTTTGTTTTATTGATTTTGGTTAAATTGTGACAGTGGGTGTGTATAACTGGGTGATATGTTTCAGAAATTAAAAAAAAAACTGTTTTATGGACAATAAATTTTAATTAAAAAAAAAATGCACTTTTGTTCCCTTTTCTTGCTGTTTGTTGTTGAGTATATATGAATTATTTTAATGCCTAACAATTAACTGCATTTTGGTTGCTAAAATATAAAGCAAAGAGCACATAGAACTGCAGTTGATGGAATGTAGGGTGAGAAAGAGCACAATAATAACTGAACTGTTCTAGCGTCTAAGGACTTGCTATAAATACAACAGCAATATGGGCTTTATAAGTACTTGAATAAAAGGCATTCCGCATTGAATATGAAAAAGGAAAGTCAAGTCTGAAATAAAAATAAGCAGGAATAGCAAGACAAGAGAAGCACTGAAAACCAAATATTCTGAAATAGAAAATAAGGAAAAGTACCACGACAGGAGAAGCACTGATAACCAAATATTCTGAAATAAAAAATAAGAGACAGTTAAAACGTGACTTGAGTAGGTGTTACTTCAAGGGCTCCCTTTGTGCACTGCACCTACACTCACACCTGATGCACATAATGAATCAGACACTAAAACGGTTTCTAGAAGCGGACACAACACTGCATCAGATATGATATTTGCCCACATGTTAACATGTTAACAAAGAAAAAACTGTGCTGCAATTTGTCAGAGGGCAGATGAGCACTTAAGTTGTTGTCTCACAACTAGTGATGGGCGAATCTCCCGAGAAAAATGTGCGAATTTACAGAGAAATTCACAAATTGGCGAAAAATTCGCTAAACGAGTCGCGGCACGCTTTTGACGCACGTCGCGTCAACTTTGGAGCGTCGCGTCGCTGGAATTCGCCCCTGGCGAATAAATTCGCCCATCACTACTCACAACTAGAAGTGTTTTGTTTTCCTGGAAAAAAAAACAATTTTCAGCCTAACGCTGACTCCAATGCATTTGTCTGTTGACTACAATGCATTTGGAACAAAAAAATACTCTTATTGACTGCAAAGCATGGCATGAAAGAATATAGGTATGGGGTCTGTTATCCAGAATGTTTGGGACTCAGGGATTTCCCGGATGTGGGATCTTTTCATATTTTGGATTGCCTACCAATAAATAATTTAAACATTATTTAAATCCAATTACGGATTATTTGGGATCACCTACAAGGTACTGTTTTAGAAAGCAAATCAGGTTTAAAAATTTGAATTATTTAATTAAAATGAATCTAAGGGAGATGACCATTCTGTAATATATATATATATATATATATATATATATATATATATATTTGTTATATACAGGAGCAGTGGCCAGCTCCACACTAATATACCAATTTCATGTAAAGTGTTTATGTGATTTTTTATTGGTTCTGGTTGCTCCTTTTTTTTTTTTATAATCCCATATAGTAAAGGAATAGGCACAGAAAATGGTGAAAACAATTTTTCTGGAAAACGCGTAGCGGTCCTGAAAAAGAAAATGAATGTGTAAGTTATAACTTAAAATATATAGTTTTTTTTTTTATATTTTGTTAAAATATGTAGTATACATTCTCCCACTAATTTAAGTATCAGTTGTATTCACAACATAGGAAATGATCAACAGGAGTTAGGGAAATGAAAGAAAAAATGATGAAGGAATCATGCTTGATTTGGTGTGTGGATTAAAAAGGTTAAAAAGTACTAGAAGGTGAAAGAACAATTAAAATCAAAAACAGGTATCAAACCGGAATTCTTCCGCCAACGCGTTTCGCCAATGGCTTTATCAAGGCAGATCTCTCTTATTTTACATGGCTCTGTGTGATTTGTGGTTCTGTTAGGCAAGCTTAGTTCTCCCTGAGCTAGTCAGCGTAATTGACCGAGACCACAGTCCACATTGCTTGCCGTGCTCCCGCTGTGGGGTCCCAGGGCCTAGATAAAGTATAGGCAGCAGCTCTCTGGGGACTTCTCCACTCTTTTGCTAAATTTCCTTTTCCTACTGAATTTTCCGAATGCAGATACTAAATTCTTTTGATGCACCTGAGCTTTTTTACTTTAATTCTATTTAATCAATCAATTTGTCACAACCAATTTATATATTTAATTTATTGCACTATATTTCACAAGTATATTTATATTTTTTTAATTTAACCCATAATCATATGAACTACTCTTAAGTGAGATAATTTCTCCTAATTACGTGGATAAATTTCCTTTTTCATTAGGGTATTATTTAACCCTTGAATAGACCTGTTCTGGTCCTTAATTACATATTTTAATAAATTAACTTGGTCATCAGTAAATGATTACGGGCAATTTAGGCACACAGCACTTTACTATATTTATTGTTTTATAAATATAAGTTAATGTTCACTAAGGTTTATGATTTTTATTTTCCATGAATTATTGCATTATTATTTTAATGAATTGGTGGATGAATTTTCCCTAAGCTTTGGCTAGGTGTGGTAAGCTTTGATTGTTTACATTTTTCAATATAAGTACGAGTGTTTGGGGTTTTATTACTTCTGTATAATTTATTAATTCTGTGATCAGGTAAATTATACCTCTGACACACTTTAGGTGCATTCGTGTATATCTATATTAATATAAGATTCACCTTTCCTTTCCATATAGTTGGATCAACATTATTTTGTTAACCTTATCCTTGTTTTTCTGACCATTTGTCCAATAATTTGTTTGACCCAGTATTCTACAGTGCCTTCATATAACACACCATGAGCAGCAGCGACAGGGTTAGTTATAAATAGTAGTTTCTGCCAAACAGTAAAAGGCACAGTTGGGAAATGCTTTTGATTATCTGAATTGCTTATTGTTTTTCATTCATGACTGTCATAAATCCAGCAGAATCTTTTAATCTCCATACAATGCATCTTTGCAGGAATAGGTTTGCAGTCAAGGTCTTAATCAGTCTCCCATTTTTTTTTTCAAAACTCGTTTGCATTTTTCACATTAGTTTCTGTCGGCAAAGAAGAAATAATCTTTCATGTATTCAGTACTTGACTGTAAAAAGCCCTGCTTCTACCCATCCTCCCTATGAATACTGACAAAGGACTGCTCATCATTAACAAGACAGCACATTTTACTCAAAACGCTGTATTTAAAGTAGTAATGGTAACACTGGCTAATCAGGGGCGTAACTACAGAGGAAGCAGACCCTGCGGCTGCAGGGGGGCCCAGGAGCTATAGGGGCCCCATGAGGCCCTAATTCATATACAATTACAATAAATATTGGTAAAACAGGTCAACCACTGGACATTTTGGGGGCCTGAAAAATTATTTGCTGTGGGGCCCAGTAAGATCTAGTTATGCCTGGCTTCCAGATACAGTAGAGTGCCGTGAGCACTCTGTCCAGTTTAAGGCATGCCAGCCCTTAGTCTAGAGAGAATGCTGTTTGGTATCCTTTCCAGCACTATTAAGGTGAAGAAATACACACTGAATAGATAAGGAAGGAAATGAATCTGCCCTCGGGCCCAAAGACTGGATCACAATGCTGGTGGGGTTTTCGATCCAACTGGATTTTTAGACATGCCCGATTGACATCTGGCCATCAGAAGGCCCCATGCACTGGCCAAAAAGCTGCTGACTTGGTCTTTCGTCAGCTTTTATCAGCCTTTGTGCATCTGAGATGCCTCATCTCCTTATGCTTAGTACTGAGCTAGCAATGCTGAATAATACTTAAAGGGATTCTGTCATGATTTTTATGGTGCAGTTATTTCTAAATTACATTGTTTACAATGCAAATAATTCACTCTACCATATAAAATGTAATTCCTGAACCAGCAAGTGTTTTTTTTTAAATTTATAAGATTTTATTTTGCCTGGTCAAAGAGCC
The DNA here is from genome assembly GCA_024363595.1 of Xenopus borealis. NCBI lineage: Eukaryota > Metazoa > Chordata > Amphibia > Anura > Pipidae > Xenopus > Xenopus borealis. The sequence continues at coordinate 14,200,127 of CM044445.1, forward strand.
AGCACTTTAGGATGGAACTACTTTCTCCAACTCAGTGTAACTGAATGTGTCTCTTGACTTTTTACTATTGAGTGCTGTTCTTAGAGCTGTTATCTGGTTACCTTCCCATTGATCTGTTGTTAGGCTGCTGGGGGGTGATATCACTCTAACTTACAATACAGCAGTAAAGAGTGACTGGAGTTTATCAGAACACAAGGTACATGACTGAGGGCAGCTGGGAAACTGACAATACGCCTAGCCCCATGTCAGATTTCAAAATTAAATATAAAAAAATCTGTTTGCTGTTTTGAGAAATGGATTTCAGTGCAGAATTCTGCTAGAGCAGCACTATTAACTGATGTGTTTTGAAAACAAAATATGCCATATTTACTTCTCTTAAAATAACCTCACCCTCACTATATGCCTTTTGTTTACAATAAGCATTTGTGTCCTATACCATTATTCTATTATTATTACACATTTCCCAGACCCTCAATACATACATATTACTTATATTGGCTTATACTGACTTGCACTCTTATACCCTCCATCCATTTCCACTCTAGATATAAGCTTATTATTACATATGCTAGAACTTTATGATAGATTCTGGGGATTGTACTGCACCTGCTAACTAGACAGTCCAGATGGATTAGTGGTGATTGTCCAAAAGTGGGTGGATATTTAGGCAAATTGGGCATATTCCCTTGCCATTGTGATGAACATTACACAAAGTTGAATTCCAGATCCTAGGCCTGTGTTGTCATATTTTCAGTTAAAGCTCCTACTTGAGGTGCAACCTTTAATCAGGACCACCCCATTGCTCATAACAAGGTTACAGAACTAGAAAAACACCATGGCCATCAGCCATTAATTTCTAGGACAGTATGTTCATCAAAATTCTGTACCTACCTGACTTTTCCCTTTGGCTTTAAATCTTGCCCACATTTCACTATGAATGGCCTTCAAGCTGAGCTCCAACTGCAACTTCTCTAAACCCTCCCCATGGAAGGCAAGCTCCACAGTTTGGAAAACAATGCCTAGACCAACATGTTGTTACCTCTAACACCATAATTTTGGAAATATCAAATGGCATATGCTGCACAAACTAGTTGGCTGAATTCCATATTGAGTTTCCAATATTTTACATCGAATTCAGGCTCAAATAAAAACTGTAAACCCAAATTTGTTATTGCCAATGAAGTAAATTTATAACATACATGGTTCAGATTTGATGGAAGCTCCAAATTACAGAAAGTCTGTCACCCATAGACTCCATTTTATCAAAATAATCCAAATTTTAAAAATTGATTTCCGTTTTTTCTGTAATAATAAAGCAATAGCTTGTACTTGATATAATCTAAGATATAATTAACCCTTATTGGAAGCAAAGCCAGCCTATTGAGTTTATTTAATGTTTACATGATTTTCTAGTAGACTAAAGGTATGAAGATCCACATATTTTATTTACATATAATCTTCTAATAAATAGCTATATGAGAACTATATCATGATCTTAGTGATCCTGGTTACAATACAGTGAAAATCAGAATTCTATCTCTCAGAGCCATCTAGGGACACACATAATCATAGTTACCAAGGAGACCAAACTGCGTGATTCAAAGGCATTAAGCGATGCAAATGAGGAAAGAGAAATATACACACACATATATGTGTGTGTGTAAAGCCAAAGCCCATTTTTAGATTATCACCAAATCCTAAACTGAATTCTGGTACATCCCTAATAGAGGGCTATTGTGCCCACCTGAACTATGTGATTATTGGTTCTTCATATATTCTCCTAGTAAAATTATGCATGAGTCTCTCAACTTGGATGGAAGCAGAATTTCCTCTGTGCCTATTGGCAGCTACAGTATATGAGAATTTCACCAATGCTCAGTGAATGAGGCAATAGCAGACTTGCGTGTTGCGGATGTATTATGATGAACAATTCTTTGAAAAGTTTGTACTGCTTACAACGATAGGTGAAGACTAGAAGAATGGACAGAAAGGTAACAATTCAGAGACTAGAATTACAAATGCTTCCCAACTGCAATGGTAGAGTCTATTTGCAGAGTGAACTCTACAGCACTGCAGCTTCCATACTTTGAGGGACACTGATGTGGAAATACATGGCCAGCTACTTCTTTAATTCATCATTCAGTACTGCTTCTACCATAACTATTCAGATCCTTTCTCACTTTGCTCAACCCCTTGACTTGTAGGGGCAAGCATACTCTTTCCTTATCCTATCTAGTACTTCTTCTACACCTCTCCTCTCTCTGGATCTATTCCTCAGCACTATCTAGTCCTACTCTTACTCCTATTCCGACAATCATAAGTCATCTTAAATTCTTTCCAGAGCTAGTAGTTCTATAAGTTTATAGTCCTCCTGAAAAGGAACAACATGGAACACAAGTAATCTTGTCGAGGTGGCCTGCTGAATCTCAAATAGGGTTGGCTACTTATAGAAGCAAGTTACGCATTTTGTGCTTCATTAAATGACAATTTATATGTTATCAACGGACTGTCTTATAAACGCCTTTTTTGCCATCAGTGGTGTCTGTGCTTTTATTAGGGTAACGGTACTTAACTAAGGAGTAGAATTAAGAAGACATTTTTGAGTTCTGGTGTAACATAAAGTTTTTTGTAAATTAATTACTTTAGTGAAGGCAGTAAAAAACATCTGTTGTGCGCAGTACATAAGTCTATAGTTTCAAAATTGCTATATGTTAATTGTATCTCAAATAGCCTTTGATATTCTTTGTCGAGTCTCTATGGCAACAGCTATTACGTACATAACTTAGTTACTGTGAATTATATATATATTTCAGGTTTTATAGTTCACCTTTAAAGGTGGCAGAGCTTGTACCTGAGTATAGGTTTCATAAAATTTAACTTTTTTTTTTGCAGACACCACCAAGGGTGCTATTTATTTTGTAAATATATATGTAAAAAAACAAACATTGACACTTGTTTCATCAAAAAGTAGTGGTAATGGAGGAATTCAGGAAAATGCCTATGAGTATGGATGGAAGTGCCCAAAATGTGTCAGGCAAAGTATGCGGCGTGTCTTTTAAAGATAATAAATAAAGATACACGTTTTTAAATAATTATCTGGTGTTGTGGAGAATTACTTTCAATGTGGGTTTCCCAAGGTGCTTTTATTAACGTAATTTTAAGGAAATTAAATCCATGTCATAGTAACAATGTTTGCAAACCTTTTGCTGAACATGTTGACAGTAATTTTAATGTAAAGATTTTAGTGAAAAGGGTTTTTTTTTTTAATTAATCATTGCTTATACTTTTATATTGTATGTAGGTTCCTAAAGTTGTTTTGGAAATATTATGGATCATTTTCCAAGGCAGGGTTCATGATTTAGCATGTACTTGTAATGCCACAGGTCTCTGGCTTTAGGTAACGTTGAAGACTAATAATATAATATATTACAGGCAGTAAGGTTGGTGATTTGAGAATCTGTTATTGCCCATTACATATTTCCATATCTATTTAACTTGTAAAACACTTACAGCTTCAAAAGAAATGTGATGGCCATATAAGAACTAAATAATACACTCCACCAGAGATTTATTTTCATCATGCAGTATCAACCTCATCTGTCGCACATCTTTGTGTGAAATTGTCAGTTCAGTTTAGTGCCCGCTTTATATGTGGCAAACTTTTCAGCTCGTAATTAAACGTGGCAAGGTATTATCCAGAATAAATTATGTCAAAGAAATCATGACCACTTTGAATTCACAGGAGAAACAAATGTCAGGTTGACATCATGCAAGAAACCTAAATTGCTCCGAGCAAGTTCATGTGTACTACGCAATTGCCATCTCTATTACCAAGAGTGTATCTATTACATGAAAAACCCTTCAAATAGAAAGTAATAATGTTTTATAATAAGAATGGCATAGGCACGGGAGAGTGCAACGGGAATGGTAGATGATACCTATCACCAAAGAGTCTTTTTCAAGACTCACTCAACAGACTTATACAGGTATGGGACTGGTTATCCATAATGCTCAGGGTCTTGGGTTTTCTGGATAAGGCATGGCTCTCCATACCTTAAGGGACTAATTTATCAAAGGTTACAACTTTTTTTACCTTGAATGAACATGAAAACTCAAAGGGGCTTATTTATAAAGACTGGGCAAATTTGCACCTGGGCAGTAACCCTAAGCAACCAATCAGTGATTAGCTTTTTTTCATCCAGCTGCAGGTTGAACAGTGAAAGCAATCATCTGATTTGTTGCCATTGGTTACTGCCCAGGTGAAAGTTTGCCCAGTCTTTATAAATGAGCCCCACAGACTCAAATTGATTGAATTTTCAACAAAAAAAAGAAAAGAAAACTTGGATCATTCTAGTTTGTGGGCAAGAACCCTCTGAAAAAACCTCAAACATCAAGCAGACTCTTCATATGGTTCCAGGGACCTCTGCCATTGACTTCTACTGAACCTGAACAGGTTTTAGGTGATGTCTTATTTGGATCAAGCTATTTCCAGGGTCGAGGTATAACAATTCTTGAATATTTAAGTTTTTTTTTAACACGAAAATTTGAATTTTGACCAAAAATAGAATTTTTTTCCATTATCTGGAAAGCCCCCGGTCCTGATGATTCTGGAAAATAGGTCCCATAGCTGTACTGGTTTATTAAGGAAATAATTTTGAAAAATATTAATTATTTGATTAAAATGGAATCTATTCAGAGTATACAGATCCAATACTTGTACTGCTAAATTAATTCTTTTATTGTGTTGTTAGGATGGCATTTTGGGCACAACCACCCTTTTTCAAACAACTTTGAAATGATAACATATGGTTTACTATATATCTTTGCTATTATACAAATCTCTTTACACATTAAAATGTCATGAAAATCTTTATATGATGTAACAGTGGCCTTCTAAGGCTAATGTAATCCCAGGCGGATTTTCTGCCCTTGTATTTCCTTGAAGTGTCTTCCTTAGACCTTTATGGAGACCAGACCACACCAACGATGACGTGGTTTCCATACAAATTATCAGGAGTTAACATGGGCAGTTTAAGAGGAAATTCCACCTAGTGTAACATTAGACTAAGGGCGATTGCTTGCACTAGTTAGATCTGCACGGGTTGGCAATATGTGATATAGACGTCATTTAATTTTTGCAGCAATCCAGTTGAATGGCCCTGCCAACCACTGAACCATTTTAAATTTCATCTTGTAACATTCTTAAAATGAAAATACATTTTTGGGGGACATATTTCTGCTTTGGATAGGCCTCTGCCTTCATAAACATGCATTACACGACGGTCATTCCATTTCACTGTATAAAACATGGAATGTGCTTTATCTTACATTGCAGCACAGGTATGTGCGTGGGAGTGATTTTCAGCAGCAAAGCACACTTATGATTCAATGTCTAAAATCCATTAAAGTTTCAAAAACATTAACACCCAGACTGCACACGTTTCCAATTTA
>CM044445.1:14223075-14236417 GCA_024363595.1 Xenopus borealis
CCCCTCTTTCCCTTGTCCCCCCCCCTCAGCGACATCACACAGAAAAGGCTACTTCAAAAGAACCCGAAGAAGGCTAAAGAAATACAGGTACCTAGCCATCATAAAATGGCTGCAGGAAAGACATGAAATCAGCAAGGACAGATAATAGCAAAATAGACTAAAATATAGCATTTTGTAAAAAGCCTGCGGCTTGGTGCTTTTATATGGACAAATAACTCCTCAGTGACTTATAATATCTTTATACATTGCAGTAGGGGTTACATTATCCACTATATATATGACTATATATTATTCTAGCAGCCAGGCAACTCTAGAATATAAATTAGACCAAGTGCTGGCATATGAGTACTTCTTCCAGCAGTCTACAGTTTGGGATAGATCAAGCAGTGGCAACTTAATTTTTTATTTAGCTTTTTGATTCATAGATTTTGCTTTGTTAGTTGTGGTGGTAGCTCCAGTGTTACCTTGTGTCAATAGGCTTAGCAGTGTTAAATTTGGAACAGGAGGAAGGCTGTGGCGCCTAGCTCAATTATATGGAAGAGCATTCATAACTTTTAATATGATGTAGACATAGATTATGTGAAATCATGTGCAACTTTTCTTCACTTTTTATTCAATTATTTAGCTTTCTGTTATGCAGATCTCCTGATATTTCAGTATGTATATGGTTGCTAGGGTCTTATTTACTCAAACAACCAGGCAGTGGTTTGAATGAGAGACAGGAATAAGACTAGGAGAGGCGCTGAATAGAAAGTAAGAATAACAATAACATTTTAGCCATGCAGTGCAATAGTTTTCTCAGTGCCAGGCTCATTGACCCCAACTTGAAAGCTGGAAAGAGGCAGAAGAAGACAACAACAGAAAAAAAATCTTTTTTTCTGATCCAGGTAATTTCCCCCCCTACTTTCTTGCACCTACTTGATGTATTTCTAAGAGGTTTGCGTTGCTTTACTATTAAAGTTGATGGAAAGTTCAGTACGGTTGTAACTGTTGTTTGCACTTTGCACCCCGTGCTGCACTTGATTTATGACCCCTTTTTGTAATAAATGCACTTAGGGCATTTTCATTGTCCCAATGTTGCTAGTCCTTTATATAAACAATACCATAACAGCAAATACTATTTTGACAGCATTGTGGATCTGATGCTGCTTGGACCATTTTCTTTACATTGAGAGCAGCTTGGACCATTTTCTTTACATTGAGAGCAGTCCATCATCACATAAAATATACGTTTTGAAACTGGCAGCTTTAAAAACACAATACATGATGTCCAAGGACATACTCTGTATGCACTATGCACCTCTGACCTTCTGACTACATCAACATTTGCCTTCTAAGTGGCATATTGGCTTTCGGAAAACCCAATTACCGATCATACCCCCATTTCTTTATACTCAAGTGGAATGAGATGGAGTGGAATCAGTAGACATCATGCGTTATAATGGCATTACATAAAAGCATTCAAGTGTTCATAATTTAAGTGAACAAAAGATTGAAAAAGTATAATAATCAACCATTATGAGAAAAAAAAAACTTGTGTGATATTTTATTACAATGCAAAGTGTGTATTAATTTCTAATGCACTTGTTGCTGGGCAAATTAATGTATATTTCGAGATTGCATGGCCTTTAACCCGTGCAGCCTGAAAATTGCTTAAATACAGAGTTGTTGACATTCTTCTCTATTGTAACTCATAAACTGTTTAATAGTACAAGAAGCATGTAATAAACAGTGGGTCACGGGTTAACGTGACCTGTGAGTTCTGAAAGGATTCTTCTATTCTATAGTGATTATTATTGATACATTAATACACTTACTCCCCCGCATACAGTACTTTGACCTTTTACTGTTGTGTGATACAGCTTAGATGGAGAATAGTACATGATTTCATAAATATAAAATATATACATACATTTGAAATAACATTTTTTTGAGGAGAAGCACATATTAATTGTTCAGTATAAAAATAAAAACTGGGTAAATAGATAGGCTGGGTAAAATAAAAAAATGTTTCTAATATAGTTAGTTAGCAAAAAATGTAATGTATAAAGGCTGGAGTGACTGGATGTGTAATATAATAGAACAGAACACTACTTACTGCTTTACAGCTCTCTTGGTTTCCACTGATTGGTTACCAGGCCGTAACCAATCAGTGACTTGAGGGGGGCACATGGGTCATAACAGTTTGCTTTTGAATCTGAGTTACATACTATGGATCAATTGCAAACTCACTGAACAGTTATGTCCCATGTGCTCCCCCTTGAAGTCCTCAAAGTTAGAGAGCTGAAAATCAGAGAGTTGGGTTTTGGATATTATGTTAGACATCTTCTCCCTCCAGCCTTTGTAGTCTTCTTCCTTGTCCTGACGGCGTTTTTGGCACAGTAGGACACATTTGCCTGTTGGTACTACTGCGCCAACTGGCAAATGCGTCCTACTGCGCATGCACGGCAAACGCTGTCGGGACAACAAAGAAGACAGAAGATGGCGCACGTAAACCTTCCAGAAGGGGACCTGTGCTTTGGGGTAAATTACACGTTAGGGGCAATAGCCCGGGTTCGGGAGTAGGCCGGGGGAGAGGAGGAAGGGGGGAGGAGTTTTAGTGCTGCAGGGTTGAATTTAAATAGTAAGTGAGGAAGTGGCTGGGTTTCTTATATTCTTGGATGGAACTATAACAGTAAAAAGGGAAAATGTAAATAGCTCTTTTTGGAAAGTTGGGTCCAAGTGCTTAAGCCACAGACCTTCAGCCACAATACTTCATTACACAGAATTAGAATGGGACAAAACTGTATCTCAGTCAATGTATAGATGTTAAAGGTATTCATTGAAATAATTATTTTATTATTTATTATCTTCGAAAAAAAGATATTTCAAGCCGTTCTGGGGCACTTTATCATCGGCTGACCTGATAGCAGTTATCCTTTGAATGAGATCCAATTTTATGTCTACCCAATTATGTATACTTATGGGTTGTTGAAATATAACAGGTTATCATGCTAGCTTGGCTGCCCTATACAAAACCAGGAAAAAAGTAATCCATTCTCACTTGCTGGGGCTTCCAGGCCCCAAAAAACATTTAACACCTACAATAAATACTCCAGTATATGTGTCTGCATTTCCAGAATGTTTCAGAGCAGCAGCAGAATATAATTTTGGAGCAAATGCTAGTATAAATATTCATTTGTTTTATTCAATATTGCTATTAAAATTGATGGATTAGCTATAATATTAAAATGTTCAGTACAACAGGAATTGAAAATTACCCCATTCTATTCATTTTTCCTGATAGTACATGAAATTAACCATATGCTCCATATTACAGCACAATCTCTAATGGGGGTTTTATAGGATCGTCCAGTCGCCAAACCCTTGTGACTGAATGGAAACAACACCAACAATGATCTTCAAAGAAGCCGACTCACACAGAAAATTATTCTGAAAATACTGTGAAAATATTCAAGCCAAAATATCAATCTCTGGATCTATACCATTATTTATTAACTGTATTTCTCATCAATATCAGTTTTCTTTATCACAAAATGCTATAATTTTTCATATATTTATTACTATATGATTATATATTTTTGTTACTTTGCTTGTTTCATAAAAATATTTAACAAAATCAACATTAACCTTTTTTTCCCTATTTTAATTAAATTCTTAATTTCTAGGAGTTTTCTGTTAAATTAAGTCAAAATTGATAACATTACTTTAAGCAGTCTTAATTTTATATGCAAACTTGTTCTTTTTTTGATAATTTAATGTTTTCTCATTTAATTCTCTTTTCAATATTTTCATGTTTTCACATAATAGATAAGCGCGATTATAACATTTGTCAGTTTTTTTAAATTAAATTTGTGGCCTGCAAACAGTTATCTTACAGCAGTGGTTACTTTATTCAGTGTAGGAGGCAGAAAATTTGAGATTGAGGTAGCATGTCATTTCTTTTAATGTTCCTATTAATGTTTATGAGTGAGATGTAGTGATGGGCAAATCTATCTCGTTTCGCTTTGCCTAAAAATTTGCCAATTTCCAAGGAAGTCGCAAATTTGCGAAAAATTTGTAGCTTTATTTTCGGCGTGCCTCTAGTTTTTTTTTCCACACCAGTGAATTTTCGCTGGGGTTTTTGGAATTATTTCGCCGGCGGCAAATCGCAGGAATTCACGCCTGGCGAATAAATTCGCCCATCACTAGTAAGATGTCTTTGATCAGCTCTCTCTTTACGTTCATACTGAACACACTCTGGTTATATATTTGTAAAAGTTGCCATTCACCTGCCTGAACACACAGGGTGGATTTTTGTCTAAAAATGCACTAAAACCTGAAATCTGTCCAATACATGGGCTGAAAGAATACAAACCGATGGACCCACAGGCTGCATGGTTAAATACTAAGTTTTTTTCCACTTGCCATGGACAAAGCCCAGACTATTTTGAAAATAATATTCACAACACTCTCTTATAAAAATTATAGAAAATGGTCAGTGCTAATGATTGGGTTGTTTAACATTAAACAAGGTTTATTGGTCTACTTTCACACAAAACACGGGGGCTATGCTGTAATTTATCTTACATGCAGAAAGTAATGCATATATATTTTGGTACCTTTCCAAAAAACAGTGGCTTTTATTTTACTGCAGTTTCAAAGTAATACAGTATAATAATATATTAGATTGAAAAAAAAAAAAACTAAGGGAAAGTAGCCTAACTGATCTGCTTGCTAGAGGACTGGGGAAATACATTAAAGGCATGTATACTGCAGTCTAAGCTATAATACAATTGAAGGAAGCACTCCAGTAAGAAGGAATGGCATATTTATTTGGTAGGCAGCTAAGGATACAAGGCCTTTAATTGCTTAAGGGAACGGTCACCAATATCCAATCACAATGGTTGCATTGAACTATTCAGGTAGGTTTTAGCTGAAACTCACAGAGGGGTGAAAGTGTCATCTGGTCACAATGGTACCATAACAACTGCATCACACCTTCACAGTTTCAGCTAACACCTACCTGAATAGTTCAGTGGAACTACAATTGCTCATTATGTTTCATGCCAATAACTTCTTCCAAAACCTCTTATCCAGGATAGTTCAGATGTAATGTAAGTTGCACATACAAGACTAGCAGGTGGAGAATTGGCAGCTGCTTTCTCTCTTGGTCCTGATCCCCACAACAAACAACCATCCTTGGTAAAGCTCAGACTCACATATTCACTAACTGTGTTTGGCACAAAGATCAGCTCATAAACTTTCCCATCCTAAATCTCACAAGATTTTCATTGCAAAATCTCATGATCGTTAGCAGCCCCCTCTGCCCCTCCCCCCACACAAACTCAAATAGTGACAGGAGAGTTTTTTTTTAACTTTTGGTATAATTGGTTAGGCAAACATGTTTGGAGATGCTTAGCTTTTCCAAGCCTTAATGAAAATCTGGCTGTGTGTGTGTGTGGGGGGCAGAGCCACTAGATATCCCATAGGAACGAATAGAGAGTGGTGGGATTTTACTGTGGTGGTAAATCTGTTCTTTAAAAAAAACATACATGGGACAAAGGGAACCATCAACTAATATGACCTTCTGTTTATTTTGTATATTTTGGACTATTTAGAGACAGCTTTGTCAAGGCAAAAAGAAATTCCATATATAATAAAATATAAACATAATACAGCAAGAGAAGTGGGAAATAATTACTACAGGAAACGTGAGAATAAATGTTATTCAAAATGATACACTGGCGTGAATATCCAAAAGAAAATGAGCGGACCAAAGGAGAAGATCAGTGAACATTGCCTTTTACAATGTGGTTCTCTGCCTATTGCCTATGCTTCAATTTCTGCAAGTAAGCTTTTTGTGTCCCAAATCTATTATAAGGAGAATTGTTCAGAGAATACAACTTGAGAAAGGATACAGTATGGGAAATGGCATTCTCATAATTTGGAGCTTCTATATACAGGTAACGGGGGTTCTGGATAAAGGATCCCATACCTGTATAACCAATATGGTAGAGCTTTTTAAAACTGCCAGTTGAAGTATTTGGGATAAGACCATATCATGGCTTTAGAAACTGATGATTGGAAAAAGATTAATTTTTATTACAAAAGGAAAAAACGTAGACATGTTTGTATTCATAATGCAAACTATTTTTTCATTCTAACTACAGATTATGGAAATCCAATAAGAGAGTCAAGTGCAAAAATGTTGTAAAAAAAAACGAACACAAATTAATTACCTTTTCTATTGAGTATGAACCATTCAGATACCATTTTGTATTCACAGCCGAAGTTATTCAGGTACACGGGGAAGCAGAATGGCTGCTTTTGTTCAGTGTTTAATATTTCACACAAATAACTTCTGCAGATTGTCTTGCTTTGTGCTACTAACTGGTAGTAAAATGAATCCCGAGAGCACTATTAATAAATCTAAAAACTATTGTATGTTTCTCTTTTCAAAACAGATTTAGAGTGTCTGTAAAATATTTTTTGTATTCTTACTGTAAGGGATTTTCATCTACAGCAGAAGAATAAATAAAAAACGATGGGCATTTTTGTAACACAAAAAACTACTTCACATTGTTTCTAAAATAATTTTGCCAATTAACCTTATATTAAATAAGCTTTCAAAACCACACAACAACCTTTTTGATACTTACAAAAAAAACAGGGCTTACTGATAAAAGCATGCACAAAATGCAAAAAAAAGTGCAGAATTGCTTGCAATTACTTGTGCACTACTTGTGCCTATAAGTAGGTCAGCAATTTGAGCAATTGCAGCAAATGGGCAAAGAACATGTATGAGATCCATTATCCAGAAACCTTATATCCAGAAAGCTCCAAACTATGGGAATTTTAGTTTTCGAAGTTGCGCTATTGTTACTTCGCCCCGGCAAAGAGCATTTACGCTAGTGATACCTAAAGATCAGATCAAGGTAAATGAAGGCCAGTGGGATTTTTAATACCTTTGTGATCAATATCTGGGCATTTGATTGGTTGAGCACGCTGATCAGAGGACCTCATATATGAGAGGACCAAATCAGCAGCTTTTATTGGTTCGTATTTGGCCACCTTATTTGTAGAAAGGGAGCTTGGACTTGTCTGCTAATATAGCTTGCTATGCAGCAATACATTGTCACTGCATAGGTTCCCCAAACAAAACAGGAAAAAAGTAGTAGGTTAATACTGATCCTGGGATAACTTACAAGTTAAACAATAAAAAAAGCCCCTAAAACATATCCCTATGTAAAAGAATATTGTAAAAGCAAATAACTATTTGTCAAAAAAGAAAAATGTAAAAATAAATTACTGAAGCTACAGTAATTGATGATGCTCAGAAAAAGACGTGTTTGTGCTTATTGTGCTATTTCAATACAAAGATCCTCTGTTTCAACACATGCCAAATTTCCCAAATTGCATCTCTCTAACAAAAATATCCTACAGATCCAAATAGAAATGCATTCCTTAAAAGTCTGAAGCAAAGGTCATTGAACACATTAAGTAAATACATTCCGACTAATGCACAGACATACTTTGCATAACATATATGCTTACACAATGCACCCGGGTCCCTGGTATTAGTCTGTCTGACAGTGTAGAAACATGTTTTACTCTGGTTCTCTAACAGAAGTGGGCTTCTGGCTGAACTTGTAGCAAAATTTAAATTGAGATTGATCTTATATATGCAGTGAGTAGAAAGAAAATATTTTAATGTGCTAAAAATAAATGTACAGGTATATTATCACACAAAGTTCTAAGCACCATCGCGTGCTATTTCCCTTTGAATCATTTTATACGGGTATGAGTTCTGATCTTCAGATTGCTCAATATTTCCACAACAAAGAGTATTAATGCTTTAAAGGGACAATATGCCCCCTTTTAACACCATATTTCTTCAATCAGGAAATGTATATGATTTTGTTCTTTCTTTCACTCTTGAACTAAACAAGGCAAACATGAATGTGTAGGCCATCCATGTTTGGTCTTTGCATGTCTGGACTGAGAATCATAATAGGCCCTGGCATTTCAGGTACACAAAGGCCCAATCAGCCCATACAGCAGCCAAAAAAGCCCCCAACAGCCCACCAAATAATGACTTTCTATGGCATTTTATGGCAGCCCCTCTAGCATTTGTCAGAACCCACAGTTGTAGTTAATTAGATGACCAGTAAATATGTCACCACTGCACTGCGAGATATTAAAAAACATAGATTTTGTAAGTTTCTGAATAATAGCTTCCTAGATAAGAGATTCCAGTGTTATTATTAACAGTTTTAGTTTAGAATCAGCTTGAGCTACAAAAACAGGTCACAAACTGGCTGTGCATGGTGTTGTATATCATAATGTTCCAGAATGGACAGCAACAATGACAATGTAATCTTCTTAAAACGCCTTTATTTAGACATGGGCCCCGACCCAGATGTGCACCTAATTCAATTGATTGGAAGGGCTGACTTAAAATGTTTGGGTTTGTATATCATAAATAGATGACTATCACCTTATACATTTTATATTTTAAGGGGATTATTTATTATGGTTCAAGTTGTGTTTTCCAGGAAAATTCGAGTATTCCAGTTGATTTTTTTAGGTCAAAACATTTACAGGTAAAAAAACTCAAAATCTTCAAGATATAAAGACTTTGGAAATCACTCGAATCTCAAAATACACCATTCAAAACTTGTCAAGGTCATGTAGGAGTCAATGGCAGAGGTCCCTTGAACCATCTGAAGATGTTAATAGCCTGCACGATGTTCGATTTTTTTCCGACAGGATTTTAGTTTTTCCCCTGAAAACTTGATTAATTCAATCAAGTTCTTTATATTCAAGTTTTTTCTAAGATAAGAAACTCTGTCGAGTTCATTCGAGGTATAAAAAAAAACATTGAAAACAGGGATGTTTCTAGAGCTTTAATGACAGTAAAGATACTGCTCATATGACTGAAACTTATCTTTCCCTGGGGTAGATTTAAAAATTTGAAAAAGTTATTTTTAGTGAATGTAGGTCTCAAAATTTTATTGAGATTTCCTCAACTTGCATATAGTTCCTGCAAATTTTCTCATCCTTTTCTATTGATTCCAATGTTAAAACTATTTATGGATCAAAATTTATAGATATTGGCAGGTTTCAGGTTGTGAAAATACTTGGAAATGCCAAAAAGACTGATCTGCTTGAACTGAATTTGCTTGCTGCTAAAATGTCACAAAAATGCTTGCAAACATGGATACATACCAATAAAGTTGATCTCATGATAACTGTACAGCGCTACGAAATATGTTGGCGCTATAGAATTACATGTTAATAGTTATAATATTTTTCCTTAAGAATCAGGCATCTTGACCTTTGATACAGCTGCTCTCTTAGGTCTGGGAAAATGCTTTTTAACACTTTACTGTGTATATTTGTGCAGTATATAAATACAACTGCACCAACCAATTCTACAGACTCACCTAAGAAACATGTTTAGCATGCTATTATATATTGATGTCCTCTATGAAGAATAAAAAAACGGCACCACTAGCAAAGATAATGTTGTAGCACTCCAGTATAATGTGTTTGAGACAACATAAACAAGGTGAGCATGTTCTGTCTTAAAAGCTTTTATCTTTAACAGACTAGAAATATTTATATATCGTTGTATAATATGCTGCATATTTTGGGTCCATATAAATGAACAAGACCACATGGTTATACAAGTCACTCTACTCCAACACGATTCCTAATATCCATTATAATTTTAAATTAAGATTTTCTCTACTTAGCAATAACCTGTGATACCTTCATGGCTTGTGTGCCCCTTTTACATGTGCTTCATGCTAACAAAAATCTAGCATATCCTTACAAATAGAATTGAAAAAATATTGACATTATTAGAAATGCCAGTTTCGAGTTTTCTTTTCGAAATAAAACAGAATTCTGTTTGTCAGTTATTTTACCTAAATTAATCTGAGACTGAGCCTACATTCTGCACTGAAGCTTATTATCTGGGCACTTTCAGCATTGTGTCCACTATACAATGTATTCTCTATTGTTGTATAAAATCAACATATTAGTATTAAATAATAAACATCAAGGGCAAGATTCAGCAGACAATATACATATATATATTTGTGTGTGTTTATATATATTCATATGAAAAAAATAGAACATTTTCCAGTTAAAGTTGAGTCAACTCAATGCTACTATGAACAATGTCTTGCTTGTTGAATGTATATCTAATGAAGAGCATTGTCATGTGTTTAAGCAAAGAAGTGACAATGGAATAAATAAATTAAAAACATTCTGGGCATTTCAATACATTAAATAGAATGCATTTCTATCAGGCTCATTGAGTGAATGCTCCTCTTATTTCTGTGGCTTCACAAAATGGCTATAGAAAATTTCAAGGTTTTTTCTGTACTGACTTGCCTGCTCCTATTAAGACATATTAATCTTTTGATGCAGGTATACTTGTATTAGAAAATATATCCAAAAAAACATCATAGTTCAAAGAACTATAGCAATGAAACAATGGCATAAATATCAGTAATAGTTAATGTGGAGAAAGCTGTATACAGCCCTACACATCTCTGATGCTTTCTTTGTTGTAATCCCTCCTTATCAAGAAGGACTAAGATCTTATTGTTAAACAGTGAATACCCTTTCACACAGACTAAAGTGGAGCACTTTAGTGTTATTGTTTCACTTTGAAATCAGATTACAATAATTAACTAGCACACTTGAGAGAGAAATCCATCTTTTTGCTAACTATACTCCAACCACCATGCTTGGTACTATCCCCAAGAGTTTTCTTCCTGACTACTGACTTCTCGTCAATAGCAGCACTCCTGTACTCACTTTGTGTTTAGTATTCATATGAGGTGCAAATAGGTTAAAGCACAGAACTGGCCAATGAACCACAGGTGTGTTGGACAATATGATAGATAATTAAAGCTTTTAGCAAACTGGTTTGTACAGCACCAGTAGAATAAAATGCCTTTATTGAAGATTTACATGGCAAACAACTTGGTCTGCAACGTTTCAAGCCCTTGAGGCCTTTTATCAAGCATGATAAAAGGCCTCAAGGGCCTGTAACATTGCAGACCAGGTTGTTTGCCATGTGAATCTTCAATAAAGGCATTTTATTCTACTGGTGCTGTACGACCAATTTTCTACAGGATTTATGGTGGAGGATGGACCACTCATGGTACATGCACCTATTATTTATATTAGTAATATATCACTAATCATAGTATAAATTGATCCAGGGACTAATCCAATTGCCATTTTTGAGTCAGGAAGGAATTTTTTTCCCCCTCTGAGGCAAATTGGGTTTTTTTGCCTTCCTCTGGATCAACTAGCAGTAAGGCAGGTTAAAATGTTGAACTTGATGGATGTGTCTTTATTCAACCTAACTTAATGTGTATGTATATAGGGGAGCAAGTAGGTATTGGACTGAAAAGCAGGTAATATACAGTAGGGTCATTTATTAAAGTGTGTGCAGCTCATACTTATTTGCCAATGATTGTATTGCCAGTGTTTCTTCTGAACACTGAAATGTCATTGCACTGATGTGTACATCTTTTCATTTTTTTGGGAATTTGCATTGAGCATAAATAATCACAAATTGGTTGCAAATGAGATGGGTGTTTGTGAAAAACATTTTGCTAATATATTCCCCTCCACAGAATTTCTGCCATAGCTCAAATGTGTGCATAAATATTTGCAAATTGCGATTATACCATATTTAAAAAAGCCCTTATGGACATTCACAGTGTGGATAAAAATTCACAATTCTGTTTCAGCATTAAATAAACCAGGTTTATACATATAACCATGTGCAGGCAGGGCAAATATTTACACTGTACGAATCATTTATAAATGACCCCCAGTATGTTTATGAAAAATATTTTATTCTTGACATTTAGAGGGCACTACAATGATTTATCTGCTAGTTAGAGGTATCCAGTTTGCCCAAGTAAATTGTTTTATAGGGTGCCAGGCAACAAAAGTCTTTTTGACTACTGAGGTTCTTGCTGTTTCTGCTGTCTTGACCTTGTATTATGGCAGATGATCCCTAACGTCTGGATTAACAGATCTCAAAGTAATTCAGTGAAGTTGGTATTGTCCTTGGAAGTTATTTTAGAGGCATAAGCAAGGCAACATGTCCAGCAAGGGTTGTCTAATATTCCTCCAATATATGCAACATGCAAGCAATTATTTTCACATGTTTAAATGAAGATATGTGATTTCCCTGAGATTTCTTCTGTACATTATTAGTAAAATCACACTTTTCTGAAAGCAGAACACTCACAAGTTGCCCTTTATGAAAAGACTGAAGTGAATTCCACAAATCAGATCAGCTGCTTGTATCTAGCTAGGAAGCACCATGACCTTGGCATTTGGACTGGTAGAACTGTATATTTTAGGGATTTTACGTTCCTCATACAACACTGGTCTGATCTGTAAGCTCTTAAGTCAGTTTCACATGTTCAGAGCGAGTAACTAGGCAGTAGGTGGCATGGACAGCTTTCGGAAGATTAATTTAATCATTGATAGAGGCGCTGCTGAAAATCCCCCTGTTTATTTTATTTAAGCAAAAAGTGTCTTCTTAGCTTAATTAGTTCTCTGGAAATAGGATTTAGAAGCAGCTCTCCAGCTTACAAAAGCTAATCTGGTAGAAAACTACAAGTTAATCACTTTTGCTAAACTGTTCTCTTAAAGGCAAATACATTCAATTCCAAATGTTGGAAGTTATCCATTTATAATATCCATGAATAACTTGTAAATTATATCCTTAGTAACAGTGCTTAGTGATGTCACATTGCTCACTGAAACTTTTGTATTGTAATACATTAAGTACCTGTTGTAAAATATGAGGTTATGAGAAGTCAGAATTCTATGACCTGTATAAAAAGCTCTCGGGCTTATATGGGCCTTTAATTTGATATCAGGTACTTTATTCATTATATTTTGCCTAATTAGGTTTTAAGATATAACAAAATAAGTGTGAGCAAAATATACACTATTATCTTTATGAGTGGGGGGACATATATTACTTGCTTAAGCCAAATTATGAAATATTTTGCTCTATTCTTTCCCACTATTCTTGACAATGTTCCACAGTAATCTATAGAGAATGAGTTTATAAAGGAAACTAACATGGTATTTTTTTTCATATACGCAGTAACAAATTTAGGGTGAAAAGACACAGATAACCAGTTTATTAATCAAATGCATCCCTTTTGGTGTATTCATGAAAATTTAAACAAACACATTTTCTTCATACACTTCAAGCTATTCCTTCCCTCAGTGTTTTTCAAAAACTGTGAGCATGGAGGATAATGCTACTAGTATGATAATGTTGCTTCCTCACATTGCTTTT
>CM044445.1:14293158-14305751 GCA_024363595.1 Xenopus borealis
AATTAAGTCAGCAAAATTCATAAGATTCGGGTTTTTGCTCAATTCTAATTGATTCTTTCTGCGTTTTTGGGGTTATTTTAATGATAAATTAGGCAAATAGGCAAAAAAAATAGATAAATTCAGATTTTAGTAAATAACCCCTTTAGCGTTTACAATTTGATAAATTCCATTCTTTCACTTTTTTCTGTGATAAGCTCTAAACTCACATTTTGATAAATCTGCCCCTTAAAGTATGGAACTGTTGTTTGGACACGAAGGCCTCAGCCTTGTCTCTGCAGAGAGGGAAGATAAAATCAAATACTTTTTTTTTTCTATTGTTCCTGTCGCCACCCCTCACAAATAAAAAAACAAGGCTTTCTTTTAAGAAAACAATATGATAGGGGCTTTGGAATGCATTTGTTCACACACTGAAGAATTTATATGAAGGTTGCACATAGGAGCTCATTGTATTAGTAAATGTTGCCTTATTCTAAAGTAGCTGCATACTGTGTTCGAACACAGAGCAGAAACTAACCTGACCACATTAAGGCTTTTAATAGGGCACTATAACAACAGCATAGCATTTATTCACTGCTGTTGTCCAAAAATGTTTCTTTCTAGATTAGTAGGGTAATAAATTCTCTTGGACACTTAACATCTACAGGGTTATGTCTCCACACATAAAGGAATTGAATAAAAAAAGGAAGATTGTTAAAGGCTTCTAGTTTAGAAATGCACTTTAAACCACTCTTGGTTTCATTATTTATTTAATGCAGAACTATCAGACCTGATCGCTCAAGTTATGGCTGCCCAACAACACACTTCAGCTTGCCAGATATGCCTGACAAAGAACTTATTAGTCAAAAAGCAATTGCCCATTAGAAGCACCTCTTTAACAATGATTACCTGATACACACACTCCTCTCAACTGGTCACCCACACCATTACTTGAAAATTTAAATATCCACAAGGTGAAAAACAGGTTTGCTAAAAAGGGAATAACCATAAACACAAGACACTATTTGTTGGCTGTAAAGCCCTTTTCTCAAATATACCTGGCTGTGGGAACTTTATTTATAGCCCATTTTTTTATGGCAGAGCAAACAGTGTTTAAGCGGAGTTCAGTAAAGCTGTGGTCAGTCCTTTCACCAACTTCTTTTTACTTCATTATGTAGATCAGGGGTCCCCAACCTTTTTTTAACTGTGAGCCACATTCAAATGTAAAAAGAGTTGGGGAGCAACACAAGCATGAAAAATCCCTTGGGGTGTCAAAGAAGTGGTGTAATTGATTATTTGGTAGCCCCTATGTGGACTGACAGCCTACAGGAGACTCTACTTGGCACTATACTTCATTTTTATGCAATTAAAACTTGCTTCCAAGCCTGGAATTTAAAAATAAATACCTGCTTTGAGGACATGGAGAGCAACATGCAAGGGGCTGGAGAGCAACATGTTGCTCACAAGCTACTGGTTGGGGATCACTGATGTAGATTATCCCACAGTTGTTAAGAAATCCATTCTTCCTTAACATGCAAGTGTTGCTATTTTCAAGACTGGGACAACCCACAAACAAATATTTGTTAGCAGAAAATTTTCATGCCTAGGAATAATTATGCAGTAATTATTATGTCCGTCCTCTCGAATGACACCAGAGTGTCATGGCTGGATGAGTAATGTGTTAGTCAAAATGTGTTAAAGAAGAACTATCCCAAAAATGAATATTTAATATATGTCTTACACTGAAGTAAGACATTTTCTAAATACAATCAAATATTCTGTATTGTTTCTAAATCAATCAAGTTTAGATTCACTATTCCTCTCTCAGCATCTGTTACTCTTCATTCTGTCTTCATGTAGCGGTTGGTTGTCAGATGAATGATTCAATATATCTTATGGGGGGAGCTCCCTTTCCTAGCAGATGTATTAGAGATAACTCAAATAACAAACAAAATTATTGCTTTTGCATAAATTCTGCAAGTAGAGAGACAGGATTTCCAGTGATTTTAATAGTGTGAGCGCTAAAACATCTTCTAGGCAAAAGGAGTCCCCTATAAGATATATTGCATCATTCATCTGACACCCAACTCCTGAATGAAGACAGAATGAGGAGAAACAGATGCTGAGAAAGGAATAGTGAAAATAAACTTGACTATTTCATAAACAATGCCAAATTTTTTATTGATTGTATTTAAAAAAGTTTCTTATTTCAGTTTGCTGAAGTTAATATATAATTTCCATTTTTTGTAATAGCTCCCCTTTAGTTATACAACCTGGAAAAAAGAGACAAGAAAGCTTACACTACTGATCCATCCTGGCCCTGCCCTGATAGAACCAGTAATAAACTAATTTACCCTAAGTCCTCTGACACATGGGTCTTTTGTCTGCCAGTTGCAGGTGAAAAACAGTAGCAGAGGTCGTGTGTATTTCATTAGTTCATAAATCATGATGCACATAATTATTTGATTTTAAAAATGCAGTTTATATGGTAACTCTGGATATCCTCCTGCTTCTATTGAACTCAACATTCTCTGAAAGCTAGAGCTGTAAGGGCAGAACTACACAGCAGACAAAACGCCTGTGTCAAGTCGGATCCAACAGGAACAAGTTAAAGTAATAGGAAGTCGGACAGTGACGCAGGGTTGATCCAATGCGACACGGCGCTGCAAGCTGCGTCTTTGTCCGACAGCCATGTCACCTCGAATCAACCCTGCGACACCATCAGACTTCCTATTACTTTACCTTTTTCCTTTAGGATCCGACTTGACATGGGCATTTTGTCCGACAGAAACGCACGGAAGTCTGCCATGTAGTTCTGCCCTATAGCTAAAATGTAAAGTTGCATCAGATAAATTTGGATGGTGTAGTTTGTTTAGGCATCTACATCCGACAATCGGTGTATTCCAATAGAAAAAAAGTTGGTCAGACATGATTAGATTTTGTCTTGTGGAATTGAGACGCAACATGCATTCGACAGTCATGTTATGTCAGATGGAAAATTTTCAATGTAGTTTACGCATCAGATCCCATGAGGCTACATCCCATCCTACAAAATCTCCCATGGAGTTTGGCCCTAAGAGGAAGTTTGTAGTCTGGCTCATGGCAGAGAGGTCATATAGATTGTGCACTATTCTGGAGAACTGCCCTGCTTCCACTTTGTGCAAGATTTACATCTGGCTGACTTTGTTTTTGAAGTACATTGGGACTTGCAATTCCATAAATGGGGATCACACAACTCTGAGTTCTGCATTAATTATTTTGGTCTGTTATTTTTGAAACCTTTGGCTGGGCTTACTATTTAGGATACTGTTCTTTGCATGAACCAATGACATGTTCCATTATGTTTCCACATCAGTATCTGGGCATCATGGGCATTTTAGATCAGGTCAAATCCCAACTCCTCTTGTCTCTTTTCAGGGTTTAGAATGTTACAAAATAAGTGTATTCTCTTCAAACAGCAGACTTCCAGAGTTTGTGGAGAAGTGTCCCTGGATGCCTGTGTCACACACCCAAATTTTTGTGAGTCCCTGTGATTTTTAGTAATGCCAGTGACCATTATATTTACAATGAATAGTGAATCTACTTACCAGAGTTCTGTTTGCGACTGCATTTACTCTGCTGGAAAATGTTCGATAGTGATTCATCCTGTTAGTAATTTTCAGCCAAATATCAAATTATTGACTTGCTATAGTTAAATATTATTTTGCAGAAGGACATATATATAATATATATATATATATATATATATATTGTACCAGGGGTCCTTAACAAATGAATGGTGTGCCTTCCAACATACCATGTGTGTAGTAGCAGATGAAGGGCACATTTTTCCACAGGGACTGTAGTCGACCGCTCTGTTCATGGACTGCAAAATCTGTCAATCCATAGAAGGACCTTTAAAAAAATCATAAATATGTAGAAAACATTTTGATAATGAACTGATGAAACATTTAGCCCAACCTTATTCCACAACTGGACAGGTCAACAGATTTTTTGTCCTAGAATCTAAAACCACTAAACTCTTTGATGAACTTGCTGTTCCCACTGATTTATGGTTGCCCACCTCAAGATGAGGTCAAGAGATGCTCTTTTGTAAAGCATTTTATTTTGTTTTTGTAATAATATAAATGATCAAGGAAATCACAATACGCAATGAAGTTACATATACACAATCTATTGGTCTATTACAGAGCCCTAAAAACTAGATGCAACGAATGCACAGCCAAATCCCCGAAACCTTTGTAAAAGATTCGGCTGAATATCAAACGGAGTCCGAAGTGTGAATATTTTGCTCACTTCCTTGTTTTGTGATGAAAAGTCAGGTGATTTCCCTCCCCACCCCTAATTTACATATGCAAGTTAGAATCCTGAACCAAATCCTGGATTCGGTGCATTCCTACTTAAAACAGCATCTATATTTAATGAACAAATGCCAAGCCTGTCTTGAATATTTGTACATTCAAGTGTTTTACTTTACAAAGTTACCCAAACAGGTAACAACAGATAAATGGCTGCCAGCGAGGATGTTCAGTGAATATGGATAACATTCATTGTTACCAATAATACTGCCAGATGTGCAAGCAGCTGCCGGTTAAGCAGTTAGTCACCTTGGCTGTCAAACCTGTTAAATGATATTCTTTCTGGCAAGTCCACTACCTCCCCCTGGCATTATTTTCTTTCTTGTAGTTGCAGTTTTATAAATGCTTACTACTTATTACACAACTGGCTATTACCAGGGGTGCTTCGCCAATGGCTGCAGCTCCCCCCTGGTTACCAGGGGCAGCAAAAAAAGTATTTCGTTTATAAAGAATTCAGATAAACTGCTAGGTGTACAGGATGGAACATGGAGGCCATGGTCATATTTCATGTGTATCAGTGATCCCCCCTACCCCTGTTATTCTATACCACGCTAGACACTAAGCTAAGGAAGTTTATATGGGGTGCCAAAAGGTGTAGGCTAAGCATGGAACTGCTGAAAAGATCATCAAAGTATTGAGGCATGGCGCTACTCGTCAACTCGTAATGGCACTCAAGATAAGTTTTATATAATTTGGGACCCCTGGTTAGCAAAATTCCCTTCACAATACATAGAGAGTACAGAGCTACCTTAGCAACAGTATCAGGGTACAAAAGCACAATAAGGAGACAAGCACAATGTTGTAAAAACTTTTAATTTCTCTTATCTTGTAGAAGTGTATTAAGACTGTCTAATATCCTACTGTTTACACTATATAATTCTGCTTATGCTTAATAAACTTTTACCTGAACAAAAAAAAAGTTCACTTTTGTAATACCACTCAGTAACATCTGTATCAGTGCACTTTGGTGTATAGAAGAGTCCTTTGTCATATTCAAATTATGTCCCACAAGTCACACAAACGGTCAATATTGCCAATTTCTGCACATTCTCTAGAAGTTGTTATTAATATTGCATTAACAGTACTGATTATCCTTATCTCCGGTTTGCACCATGCAAAATGGTTCAAGCATCCCAGGATTATCATTGGACTGCTGCTACCATGGCACAAATCAGGGAGCAGGGTCAAAAAGTAGAAGGCAAAATGTAAAAAGGACATCCAGGATACAACAACCTGGGTAGCTAATGAGCTTCTATTAGAACTTTTATATTATATTATTATAGCACTTCTGTTACTGGGCGTAATGTCTCATTATGTATTTGTGCATGTATAGAGTATAAAATATAGATTCCAATATTGATATCTTTGTTGCAGAGAAAAGTAGTATATGGTGGGCAGTTTCTTCTTATAAAAAGTATATATAGTAAATAATTAACAGTTATTCAGTAGGACAGTGCCCATATATACATGACTACTGGAAACCAGTCTTACAAGTCCCGCATAATGTAATGTGTCATTCCTATACACTAAAACATTCGACCAACAGAAGATGGTAACAGGAACAGTGTCCCTTGACATGTTTTTGTCATAAAATGGCTGGAAAGGTATAAAACTATTTGTTTATTGTATTATTAATCAGTTGAATGAATGATTGCTTTATTGAGCATCTGAAAGATGAATGTATGTATTTATATAATTGAGAAACTGCCATTCACACTGTAGTACCTAGCAACCAACCATATATGCCAGAACCCTAAGCACAGGTGCCCGAAACTAGCGACCCCCATGTCCACATAGCAATATTTATAATATAAGGGGACCTGCTACATCACAGACTTATCTCTTGTTCTGCACAAACCTACTAAACACCCATTAATCAAGCTTCATTGTGTTTGTACACAATAGCAAAGATGAACACTGTGCACTACCATATAAAGAGCCACATAAACAGAAGTTTACTAACCAACAAAGCCCGGAATTCTTAATGTCCCACTAAACTCAAAAACGTCTTTTTGTGTAGCACAGAAGAATGCATACGTCATACAAAGATTTAGTTTGTAGCTTCATACTGGCTACATACAGAATTGTGTACTTTCCCCAATTTAACCTCTACCAGACATTAAAAAATTCAAGAGGATTATTTCAGTTTTTGATACATGGTAGACTGACTTTATGAAGTTTTATGTCAGATATTGTTTCAAGTGCATCATTCCTTGCTTACCCAGAGGTTTTGGGTTTGGAGGTTTGGATCGCGTGGATCATCTCAACATTTTTTATGCTATGGCGATTAATCAGGTTAAAAGATTTCTGTCGGCTAACAATAACATCTCAGTATAGAGTCCTGCACCTGTCCATTTTTTGGGACCCGTACCCGACTCGTACCCACAACCCGCATTCTTACCCGCTTGGACCCGCGACCCGCTGACCATCAAGAATCAGGGAGTGCGGTCATTGTAAACTGGAAGTGACATCATCGGAAGTAGCCGCAATCAGAAAAAGGAGTCAAAATTGCTATGGCGAGGATCCGCGACCCGACCCTCAACCCGCCAACCTGCAGAACCACTGGCCCGCTTCTATACCGGCACTCAGAAATTCTACGAACAACCGGCAGGTTTGCACGACCCGCTGCAGGACTCTATCTCAGCATGTTATCTAATGCCAAATTATATTGTTGTGTTAAAACAAAAAATGCTTTCTGGTCAACCTTATTCTTAGGCATGAAGATCCCTTCTTTTACTCACAAATAGAAGCTATGTAGTAGAGGTAATGGTCAGTCTAATGTACTACTAATTAATGTAAAACCATCCAGGGAAATTTGTAGGAACAGCCATGACTATAAAAAGCACACAAAGAAAACTGACAGTTGCAAGGAATAAAAAAAATATTTAGCATACAACATTAGTGAAATTGATTTTCAAACGATGCAAAAATTGAACTGAACAAATAAATAAGTTAAATAAGGGAATAAAGAACTGATGCCGCTGCATATCTGAATTTGAAGGTGTCTTGCTGAAGGACAATGATCTGTATAACAGAATGGGATAATTTCACCAAATTCATGAAAAGTCAACTTACCATGAGGATGCTGTGTTCTGGAGGGCTGTGTGTTCACTTAGTACTTCCAAAGAGGAGTGAAAGTCCTAAATCTAGAAGCCATCAGATCTGCTCACGTGGTTCCAAACAGCACTGTTTTTTTATCTGCCTTTTCACTCATAGGCTATTCATTTTTTTATGCAAATGGATTTCTTTCTGGGCAGTTCATTGTGTGATCAAAGGGAAAGGGATGAGGAACCAGTGAGTGGCCACTGTCGCATGCAGCCTACATTCTGTAGGGTTATGGCCCTTCTTAAAACCTCCCCGCATGGATGAGAATACAAGACCCAATAATAACTTACCACCACTGCAAACTAATCTAGAAACCATCAGACCTGCTCATGTGGTTCCAAGCAGCACTGCTTTTTATCTGCCTTTTCACTTTTAAGCTATTCATTTATTAAGCAAATTGAATTCTTTCTGGACATCTCATTGCATGATCAAAAGGAAAGGTATGAGGAACCAGCAAATGGCCTCTGTCTCATGCAGCCTACATTCTGTGGCATTATGGCCCTTATTAAACCCTCCCTGCATGGATGAGTATACAAGACCTGGTAATAACTTAACACCACCACAAACTAATTGCATTTAAATTGCCCTGCCTTTTATTCAGCAATTTCTTTGAGATGCTACATTTATCCTTTATTCATATTTAAAAAACTAATCATTTTAGGATTTAAAAAACAAAGTAACTGCATCACATTTTGAATCAAAAGTTACTCTATATACCTAAAAACACATGCAGGCTGACCCAAGAGTAAGCATGTTATAATGCTCCAGAACAAGTCCCAAAATCTTCCTAGAAATTGGCAGTTGCCTGCTTTTGTTACAAGTGAGATTTTTGGGTTGAGATCAGGAGAGATTAGAGTGTTGTTGGCTTAGAGGTGGTAGTGGAAACCATACGAGTTGATTGGTTTGCAGAGGGAGAATACTAAAGGGGCTAAGGACAGAGCCTTGAGGAACACCAACAGAAAGAGGAAGGGGAGAAGATGCTACTTTATTATAGGAGACATGAAAGGAATGATTAGTGAGGTAAGAAGAGAACCAGGACAGGGCTGTGTCACGAAGGCCAAGTGAATGGAGGTACTGAAGAAGAAAAGGATGGTCCAAAGTGTCAAATGCAGCAGAGAGATCAATCAGTATTAGTAGTGAGAAATGATTGTTGGCTTTAGAGGTTAAAAGGTCATTAGTTAGTCAGATTAGGGCAGTTTCGGTGGTGTTGTTGCTTAAAACCAGATTGTATGGGTCCAGCAGGTTATTTTCAGAGAGGAGTGAGGTTAGTCGATTGTAGACTAGCTGCTCAAGTAGTAGAGATGAAAGGTAGCAGAGAGATAGGCTGGAGGTTATCAAGATTGGAGGGATCAAGAGAGTTTTTTTTCAGAATGGGGGTTATAAGAGAATATTTTAGTTGAGAAGGAAACATTACCATTGAGTGTGAGATGTTTTATCAGACAGGGATTGGCATTGTGAAAATGTTTTTAAGGAATAGGATCAAATGGGCAGGTGGTAAGGTGAGAAGAAGCCAACAGTTTTGAGACATCCTCATCAGTGAGAAGGGTGAAGGAGCACTATTGTGTGAGTAGTATGCCAAGGTTGAAGTGGTTTGGGTTTAGCAAGTTTAGTTTTTGCAGGAGCAAGCTCATTAAGGGCAGTGGTAAATATGAGATCCAGAGATTACTCTCATTCACTTGAATAGGTTTATATATTGCACAATTTTGTTTAAACAATTAACCTGTAGCTATGCCTCAAAATATGTCAATCTACATATATGTCCCAAAAAATTCCAGATACGACTCTTCCCTCCCTGAATTTGCAGCAGTGCTCGATATGGAACTAAAAAGGTTCCTATTATGTGAAAATTTGCACAAAAACGAGTCTTGTGATTCCATTGGATTCCCATTAATGTTAGAAATAAAAATATACCGGTTTTATGCAAACAAAAAAGTACATCCAATAATTATTTTTGTAAAGAAGGCATTACATCCCTTTAATTAGCATGCATCAACAGTAGAAGAAGGAGCCGTGTAGTACTGTAAATATTTACAGGTACCTTTATCAATCCAACTTTTACTTGCCTTCCAACTAGAACAGTGCTTTCAAAAAGAATGTTCTCACTACAGGCTGATTAAAAATGAAAAGTAGACTTTCTGGGCCACTAGGTACACTAAACATGCTCCTCAGTCACCCCAGTGACGGCAAAAAAAATGCCTTAATGTATTTTGTAAGGAGAAACAGTTTCTCTCTTTTATTGCAAATATTTTGTGTTAAGCAATATAAACACCAGTAAAGAAAGCAACCAGAAAAAGGCAAGTAAAATACAAGAAATTTTAATTAATTACATTTGTGGTTAATAGCCAGTTGTCTATTTACAGCCGCTGTATCTGAGCATGTGCACAGTGACTTACAATGAACTACTGTTGCTCCACTCTTTTATCATCTAAACTTGTTCAAGCTTCTTTCCATACAACCAGATTCAGAACATTGAAATTGCAGAATTACTGTATACAAAGGAGACAAGCTGTGCATATGAAATGGACATTAAGGTCAATAAGATTAGGCTTACAACCTACCAATCAACAGTAAATAAGGTGTTTGATGAAGTGAAAAAGCTAA
Organism: Xenopus borealis; assembly: GCA_024363595.1. Lineage (NCBI taxonomy): Eukaryota > Metazoa > Chordata > Amphibia > Anura > Pipidae > Xenopus > Xenopus borealis. The sequence goes on from CM044445.1 coordinate 14,303,199, forward strand.
ACTAACACCATGTGCTTGTGCCTACAGAAAGCAACTACATATAGACAATAAAAAGTGATGGGAAAGATGCACCTTGTCCTGTGGTGCTCTGTGCAGTGATTGTACAATAAATATTTGGTGACCTTTGAAAAAAAATCATGCATGTTCCTCTAGAACAATTATACATATATATAAATAAATACAAGTTTTGCAGGTCACATGACCAAGAAGGCAATGCTATATATAACATAGAACTGAGCACAAAGTACAGCAGAGCAAGATAGATGCACAAAACAATTGACATTCAATCAGGTTCTCCCCATTGCAGAGGGGAACGGTTATCTTGCCTGCGAAATCTCAGCAAAAAAAAGAAAAAAAAAACTGCACAATGGAACATTTTGCAACCCTCACAAATGTTTTTTATTTAAGTCATTTATAAATACACCATCCAGATATAAGGAATGTTTTTGGAATCACACAAACCAGCTGTGTATCATAGTGAAGAAGGTCTCTGCACCAAGTTCACTTCGCAGTAGGCTTGAACTTTGCACAGATGATGCAGATAAATGATTCACACAGTCCTTTTACTTTCAGAATTCATTTTCTCCCTGAGGAGAGCTTCATGATTCCATTTGGCCACTGCCACTCGCACAGAATCTCTACTTCTTCCCCATATATGGAACCCCAAGTCAGCCCTGGGACCCCCAGGCAAGGATCTATTGTTTGGCGGGAGGAACATCCCAGAATTAAAGCAATTTACCCCCCCTAGCACCTCCACAAGTCTCAATAAATCTCTGGCAGAAGAATGCAGCTCATGAACAACTGTCCCAAAGTCCTTTGTCACCAAAGAGAGGTCACAGCCAGGATGCTGGTCAGCAGTCTCTTGGTACAGAGAGCAAAACGATTTGGCTAAAAGTGAAGCATTTTTGGAAAACCCCTCCAGATCTGTCCTCATTGTTGTAAAGTCCACACCTCTGTCTGTAAAAACAAAAACACACATAAAAAGTGACCATATAAGTACAGCTGTTTTAAAGGCCTTATCCATCATCAGGCGCACTCCCATTATGTGGAGCATTCACTACGTCAAATTAACTGTACCTAGGGTCTGGTTGTTTTTTTTGGAAAAAATCTAGAATTAACTTTTACTAACACTTTGCCTTAAAAGATGCCTCAGTCTTTTATACAAAAAACCTCCATCATGACCCCAATCATTCCAGATTCCATACCTTTACTATTCATATCAGATCATGGATCAGATTAGATTGAAAATCTAATCTGACAATGCAAAAGATCTGCTATTATAGTTCATGCCAATTTAGTAATTAGATAGGAGCCACAGCACCTCTTAATTCCAGGAAGTTCAAAGCAACAGAACAAGAGAGGAGGCCATACTGGGATAGTCGACAGGAAGATTCGGGGAGATTCGTCGCCTGGCGACTAATCACCTTGCGACTAATCTCCCCGAACTGCTTCCCCGCTTCCACCTTAAAAATCTCCTGCAGGGTGGTGTGTGAATAGGCACAGATGATTCTTCATTAAAGCAGCTGGAAGGCAGGGGGAAGCGGTTCGGGGAGGTTAGTCTGTCCTGACAGATGAGGAGATAAGTCACCCCATGATTAATCTCCTCTAGTGTGGGTGACTAATCTCCAGTTCTTTTGTCTCGCGAGGTAACTTCAGGTGACTTTGGAATGCCAAAATGAATTGAATGCTTTCAAATCGACGATTTACATTATTGCCAGTGCAAAAGCAAAAGGAGATTAGTTGCCCGCTTTATAAGTCATTTGTCATGGGGCAAAAAATCCACTCATCTTTCAGTGGCCGAAGGCTTTATTTAACAAAATGAGAAAAATAGAGCTTGCCACAAATTTCACTTCTTAAGAACATTTTTATCAAAATATGAAAATAGAGCAAACTTTTTTTGGTGAAACCTCAACAATAGGCTGTTCCCTTTTACTTTCATGTCTAAAGTCATGGTGATTAATGTGTCTTTTCTGATTACTTGGTGCAACATTTTACCTGCTATAAATTGTAGGCCCTTGTGAGACAATTCCTTCCATGCCTCAATAAGGCCAGTAAGATGATATCCAATAGTTGAATAAAAATAGTAGAGCTCAAGGAGGGCAGGATCTTGGACATCTTTGGCCTTTTGAGCCTTAAGGGACTGGAATTGGGCCTGAAAATAAACATGAGAAAGTGAAATCGAGACCTGCCAAGAATAACTGATAAAAACTCCCAGGTCAGCAGTCTTGGGGACAAATTGTTACTTCTTTGCTATAAGCCAAACGAAATACCTCCCTTTCTATTAAAAAACAACTCTGCTCTACTGTCAGGACCTTAATTATACACAAAAAACCTATGCTAATGTGAGTGCACATCTCCACCTTCAACTCCTTCCTAGTCAACCCTTTACTGATTTTTTTACTGTGACAATAAATCATGCATGCTTTGTCCTATCTTGCAGTTCTACTTCCCCTAAGAGTAGAACAAGACAATAGTTTCCTCTGTGATAGTGCCGGATCACACGATCGGTGACAAAACACGTGCACCAAGTCAGATACGACCGGAAACAAGGTA
>CM044445.1:14451942-14463373 GCA_024363595.1 Xenopus borealis
AATTCCACAGCTCTCAATTCATTTCAATGGGATTTTTAAAGGCGTATTCATCAAAATTCAGAACAGGATTCAAGAGCAGCAGAGTTGACTTGAGGTCGTACAGTAAATGACCATAAAGGCCTTTCAATACATATGTTGGTTACTCTCCTACTTTCCCTATGTATTTACGGTGCTGATGATGCCAATTTAGTAGGCACTACTCCAGGAGTGAATAATATCATAATTATCAGTACTAATGGCACGGGGTGCAGGAGAATTTTTGGCGGAGGTCAAAGGGCACGGCTTGGTCTTACTAAGTGATATCATGTGATATTGGGTCAGTTTAGAATCATGGGTCACATTGCACATTTGCTGTTTGGGGTCACATGGGGGCAGCACAATGCAGCTTCAAGCAGATCTCTAGGGAGGCACGTTGAATTGCTGTCCGTGTATTTTGGGGATTTTCAGCAAACTTATTTGAATCCCTTCCCTGAACTGAGGGCCAGGTGCACCGCAAGGCTTATTTTAGAACCTATAAATACCAGTTTCACATTTTGAATATTTTCAGTAAGGAATTTACAAGTTGTATGAGCTGAACTCAAGTTCCAAGGGTTTCTGCTTGCTCTGACATGCACTGGCCAACTCACTAAGGAGAAGTATACAATGCAATCTGCATCAGAAGAAGAGAGATAATACTTACTTCATAGAGCAGACACCCTAAGGACCAGATATCGGACTTGAAGTTGTAGCCATTTTCATGGATTCTTTCTGGAGACATGTAATATGGTGTTCCCACTGCAATATGAAAAGGAACATCATTCAGTTAAAACACCCACCTTTTTGAGATTGTGCAGCCGTGCTTACTTATAATATATATATATATATATATATATATATATATATATATATATATATCTTTACATAGACATATCTGATGCCACAGATTGAAAAAAAAAACCTTGATAGCCTATTTCTGACTACAAACCATTCCCCAGCAACCCTTAGGCTCACTGAGTCATGTAACCCCCTCCCTGACCTTGTTCCATTGGGAAGTGATGGATTGTGGGACTTGAATTCCCTCCGCTTTCCATAATGGGTGGTGCACAGATTTTTTGGAAAGCAGAGGGACTTCAAGTCCCAGAAAAGTAACAGAAGACATTTGTGTACAGGTTTACATTTAAAGGGATACTATAGATAAGTCATCAGTTAATGGTACTTCTCCAGCAGAATTCTGCACTGAAATCCATTTCTCAAAAGAAGCAAACAGATTTTTTTTATATTTAATTTTGAAATCTGACATGGGGCTAGACACATTGTCAGTTTCCCAGCTGCCCTCAATCACATGACTTGTGCTCTGACAAATTTCTTTTACTCTTTACTGCTGTACTGCAAGTTGGAGTGATGTCACTCCCTTCCGCCCCCCCCCCCCCCCCCCCCCCCCAGCAACCTAACAACAGAACAATGTGAAGTTAACGAGATAGCAGCTCCCTAACACAAGATAACAGCTGCCTGGTCAAAGATCTAACAGCAGCGTTTAATAGTACAATCCAGGTCCCACTTCGACACATTCAGTTACATTGAGTTGGAGAAACAACATCCTGCCAGAAAGAAGTTCCATCCTAAAGTGCTGGCTCTTTCTGAAAGCACATGACCTAAGATGCACCAATATAATAAATAAAAAAATACACTTTCTAGTTCTGAAATGCAATTTTATATTGTAAACTGCAGAATTAAAACTACACCATAAAAGTCATGACAGAATCCCTTTGACAAAGCCCCAATCCAAATCTAGCCCAGTAACCTGTAGCAAGCAGTCATATTTTGGCTTTTATTCCTACTTTAAGCTGGCTGCACAAAGCTAATTACTCACTAGTAGCCAATGGTAACTGCCCAGGTACAACTGTGACTATTATTAGTAAATGATTCCTCAAGTAACCTAAAACACAGCTTCCCATACAAAGAAACATCATCTTTGGCTATGTGTCCAACAGACCACATTAGAGATACCTGAAGACCACAGACAACATTGATAGCCCAATATAGTCCTTGGTTAACATGATCGACCTACACAATCCATAGCTATACCAGTTATTCTTATTGATCAAGCTTCCCCCCCCAAATGGTCGTTATCCCCAATTTCTCCTACATCAACAAATAATAAAGCAATGGACATAACCCAGTTATTGGATCACAAAGGTACATCTCCAACTCAATTTGCTTCCACCCAAGAAAAACATTAAAAAAAAGACCCTAATTTAAAGGGCATCACTTGGCTGCCAACTTTTTAAACAGTAGCGAGTGGCACCATCAGTCCCTTCCACTAGATAAGTCACCAAATGTAATGCAACAAGAAAGTAGCCGTGCAACTGTTTTAACAAAATCTATAGGTACCATAGGAGGGCAACATCTGGTTCTACACAAGGGGCAGAATGGGTGATAATATGACATAAACTAACATCTCAAAAAGTTGAGCCAATAAAACATCACTAGTTTGATGGCAAATGTTATGAGTGTGGGGTTCAGCACAGAGGCTATTTTGCCCATAATTGATACCTAATTTAACTAAGGGCAAATCCTGTAGAACTTACAGTAGTGGTATGAGCAGAAAGAGAAGGTAAGTGATGAAGGTCTTTGTATATATTGAGAGCTGGCAGTGAGCGATCAGAGGAAGGTATCCTATGAGCAACCAAGTCTGTGCTGGCTACTCTATAAAGCAGGTGGATTTATCATCTGCTAAAGGAATTTCAGCCACAGACAGACAGACCACAGAAACAGATGCTTTGTCTCACTCAGCAATGTACTTAGCAGCTACAAAGCACTTTGCTGAGGGTGAAAAATACAAAATCTTTCCCCTTTCCTTTAAAACTGCAGAGCTAATAATTGAGAAGAGACTTGGGTGATGGGGATGAACAAAGATGCAATGAGAGTTATATGAGTTGACACATTCTGAAATAAAGGTGGTTTTACAGAGATCTGATATTTTTTGTTTTAAACAAAGGTACTCTATATTGTGGTTTTGGAGACAGAGAAACATAGACAGAGAGAGATAGTCATTGTAGACAGTATATTGTTAAAGGAACAGTTCAGTGTTTAAATAAAAACTGGGTAAAATAGATAATATCTGAAAAATAAAAATCTGTTTACCAGGGTAGTAGACCCTGCAGCTGCAATTCAATAAACATACAATTTCAATAAATATTGGTAAACCAAGTCAACATTTAGACATTTCGGGGGCCTGGAAAATAATTTGCTGTAGGACCCAGTTATATCTAGTTATACCACTGTACTTCACCCTATAACAAGGGTCCCCAATTTTTTTTTTTTTTTTTTTACCCCTGAGCCACATCCAAATGTAAATAAAATTTGGAGATCAACATAAGCATGCAAAATGTTCTCGTGGTGCCAATTAAGAGCTTTGAGCATTGATATTTTATTGGCTCAACTTTTGAGATGTTAGTTTATGTCATATTATCACCCATTCTACCCCTTGTGTAGAACCAGATGTTGCCCTCCTATGGTACCTGTAGATTTTGTTAAAACAGTTCCCCTATGTGGACTACAGGCGGCTATGTTTGGCACAGTTTTTTTATGCATCTAAAGCTTTCCTTCAAACCAGAAATTAAAAAATAATCACGTGCTTTGAGGACACTGGGAACAACATCCAATGGGTTGGGGATCACTGCCCTATTATATGCTTTCCAGGACAGGAAAGGTTGAATCTGCCTAAGGTTAAACTCAACCATCTCCATGTTTTAAAAAAGTTCCTTCCAAACACGAAAAGGGGATTGGGCCAGTCTGTGGAAGAAATTCAAAGAACTAACAGGTCTTCCCTCTCAGCAGTGAGGAACCCTGAGAGAAGGAACCTGCTTTCCTACAGCACAGCACTGTAATTAACCCATTTGCTTTAGATCAAGTCCTGGCGGAATTCATAATGGGCCCAATGTTCGTCTTTATAGAAATGCACTTTTCCCAAGGTAACTGATAGAATGTATCAGATCCATGTCCAACCATAAACTGACAAAAAGCTTACTACAATGCTTAATGTCCTCTGCTCAGAAGAGCACTCGGAGTATATTTAATTTCTCCGGAGGATTTGTCTCCTTTAATCATCTCAACCTCCGATATATTTTCATTACAGGAAAGATGCCAACCCTCCTTCCAGTTGGCGCAACCTGCCTCAGCATAATCCATCATCTTTGGCCCAGGGTTCAAGGCCACACAAGGGTCACTTAAAATGATGAATCCAAACGGTTATGTCCTGCCATTAATGGGAAAAAATGATTTCAGCGGCTGGGGCGGGAGGGGGGAGTGCTGAGGGAAAAGAATTATGGAAGATGCCAAGTTGAAGCTGGCATACACAGCAGGAGCTATATGCAGAATTCAGTGTGTGTGTTCTTTTAAACACTGAAGGGTCTATGTTTGTATCATATAGTACACAATGCATTGATGGGGGCTACACATAAAAGCAAATCAATGGAAGCCATCGGCTGCCCTGGATTGTAGCTCCGGTGCATATAAGCCTATATGGAGCTGACACCACATAGCCCTACGAAGGTTCAAATACCACGTTCTGGAAAGTTACCATGGAAACCAGAATAGAGTTTCCCCCATTCATTGAACATGCAGACAATACAGGGCACAAAACAGTACGTCAGACGCACGCCTTTACACAGCAGCAACCGTATATGTATAACTATTGCCAGATTAGTTCAGACATTCAAATAATACAGCCACTTCCAGTATGAGCCTTCATCTAACTATAAAGTGATTAGGGGGGTGGGGTCTGAAAGGAAAATAAAGAATGAATAATGAATATTTATGCATTTCTTGATGGTCCCTGTGCTGCCTCAGAAATCAATTGGAGTCAAATGATGGACTTTTAAAAAATCACATTTTTAAAAAATTCCAATTCGATTCGAGTTTGCGGGTCCATCCTATTCAACCGAATTTAAAAAATGAAAAAACATTTTTTAAACAAATTTCGATCGGTCGTTCTTTTTTTTTTTCAAATTTCGAGTTTATGGGAGTTTAAAATTCAACCCTTGATAAAACTGCCCCTAAGAGTCTGATTATCTCTATTTCACTAAGAGCAGGGGTCCCCAACCACCGGCCATGTCAAACGGGGTTGCCGAACTGGGCTGCCTCTGTTCACAGCTACAAAGACAAGGGTCCAAATTACTTGCGAGCGCAGCGTCACATGTATGAAACTCCATCACCATGACAGACCAGTGCGTGAAGCCCAGGAAGCCTTCTACCGATCACCAAAATACTGTTGTTGTTTTTTTTGGCAAGCCCAAGCAGGGTCAGACTGAGGAGCCCATGGCCCACTGGGGCTACGGCCCAAGTCCCCCCTCCCGCTGCTCTGACATGCTGCACCGCGTTTGTATGCGTTCACGCTCCCAACAAAGGGAGTTTGCGGCATTAAGGATACAAAAAAAGACAAATGGCCCCACTCAAAAACTCACACTCCCGTAACTGCTCATCTATAAAGATCCGGGTGCTCGGTCCACAGTATCCCCACTGTCCACACAATTTTGGCAACCAAAGAAATGGACGAAAAAGCAGGTTTATTGCAGACTCCTGCAGATCACAATCGCCTTACGCATTTCGTAAATGAATCCCTTAATCATAGGCAGCCTATGATTAAGGGATTCATTCCCGAAACACGTAAGGCGATTGTAACCTGCACAAGTCTGCAATAAACCTGCTTTTCTTTCCGGAGTGTCGTCCTTTTCTTTGGTTGCCGAAAAGGTTGCGGCATTAAAAAGCGAATCTGGGCCGGCAGGCATACAAGAGCCGGTGGCCTACTTGGTTTTTTCCCGGTGTCCCGCCAGCCCAATCCGACCCTGAGCCTTATTCTGCTAAAAAATGAGCAGACAATTTATCATGTGACACAGACTGCCCCGCCCCAAGCCTTTGAAAAATTGTCTTGCTTGAAACTGGTCCCTGAGGCTAAAAAGTTTGGGGACTGTTGACTAAGAGGGTAAACTTTACATCTTGAATGCAAATACTGAAGGACAATACTTGCCCATAAATAAACTGATTCCTTCATTAATGCCTTGCAGAGAATGAGAGTTCATTGACACACATTATAGCGTCTTTACTCGCATGGACTGGAGTTAACCGTTTCTGCGCCCCATACTCTGCCCGTGTTTCCTTGCATAGTCTGCAGCACCTAGTGGAACCCCAATGCTTGCTCATTAATATAATAAGTGGAGCTGTCTCGCTGAATCTCGTCATTGAGTGGACAAAATATGATTTTGGGCTCATTCCGGCTGACTTGATCTTAATAGGGAATGATGTGGCTTTCTTTTTCAAACGAGTTGTTCGTCCAAGCCTGTGCTGGCATGCATATATATGTATGTATTATGTATAGCCAGCTGGAATTACACAGTGCAGGGGGCATGTGTGTATTGTTAGATGTACTATTTCTGTGTATCAAGAAAGTTATAAAAATTTCAGACATCGAGGGAATCACAGTTACATTAAAGAGAAAAAGGTTAAAAAATCCATATAACAAAGCGGCAAGAAATGTTAATCTGTAAGAATGTTCACAGGCAACTAATGTCTCCATGTCCAGGGTCGGACTTGCCCAGCGGGACACCGGGAAAAAACCCCGACCCTCATGGGCCCCCATTGGCCAGTCACCCCTCTCCTGATTCAGATTGTACCCTAAGAAATGTTTTTCCAGCGTCGCGCAGTGCGAGTCTGTAGTATGGGGGCGAAGGCCCTGGGCCCCCCAGTCCGACCTTGTCCATGTTTGCCAGTTGGGGGTTGGATGCTGAACCCCATCTTTCATATGAAAATGCCACAGCAAGATGAGGGTCAGCTAATTTGGACTTGGTGTTCCAAAATTGTGTAACTACTGAACAAATGTACTTTATTCATTGTGATTAACAGTGAAACCTCAATTTTACATCCCCTGATTTTAAGTTTTCCCTTATTTTACAATTTTTTTTTTGCCGTGGTGCCACCTATATGGCACGCATAATACATTTCCATAATTTTACATTTTCCTGGATTTTAAACAATTTTTTTCTGCTCCCCTGAAAAACGTACAGTTCTACAGTATTTAGAGAACAGGAAAATGTCCATGTTTTTGTACATGCCCATTTTAAGGGAAACTGGGGCTCATTCTTCAACACTGGGAAAATTTGCAACCAATGAGTGATTAGCTTTAAGAAGCCAGCTGCAAGTAGAACAATGAATGCAGCAATCTGATTGGTTGCCACGGGTTACTGCCCATGGGCACATTTGCCCAGTGTTGATTAATGACCCCCACAGTCTCTTGAATTTAAAAGGGCATTTCATCATTTCTAAACTTATTTTCAAATATTGCACCGCGTATAAAATTGTTTTCAGTTGCCTTCTGTTTTCTGGGGTTTATTTATTTATTTTTTCCTGTTTTTCAAAACCATTTCCCAGTAACAACTCATTACACCAGAGTGCTACCTTCGTAAGCTGTTACAACTTGATAACATTAGTTAATATGTGTCTCAGCCTCTTCGCCCCCCAACTGAGCATGTTCCCAGAGAATTGCTAAAGTCTGTAATTGAGCAATTGTTACAATTCATATTTAGGCTGCAGGGATTTCCCTGGTGCTGCTGAGGAATGAATCAGCTCATGTATTACATTAATAGTTTAGACAGTTGGAAACACCTTAGTTGATGATCGTATTTGAGAGGGAGGAACCTGAAATAAAACCTACATTTTATAAAAACTGTAAAAGAGAACAGACGGAGGTTTCGCACTCGTTATTTACAATATGATACATTTTGTAAGAGTGAGCCTCCCTTTTAATACAGAGCCGTAAGTCATTAGGAATCATTTAGGAAACAAAATGCAGTGTGCGAAGTGCAAAACAAACGCCGCACTTTGCACAATGTGTTCTGCTTTTTCCAAGACTAAAGCTTAGGGATGCACCAAATCCACTATTATGGATTCGGCCGAACCCCCGAATCCTTCGAGAAAGATTCGGCCGAATACCGAACAGAATCCAAACCCTAATTTGCATATGCAAATAGTTTTTCTCTTAAGATTCAAAGTTTGCCTATGCAAATTAGGGTTGGGAAGGGGAAACCATTTTTTACTTCCTTGTTTTGTGACAAAAAGTCATGCAATATCCCTCCCCTCCCCTAATTTGCATATGCAAATTAGGGTTTGGATTTGTTCCCGCTGGGCAGAAGGATTTGGCTGGGCCACCGCCGAGCCTAGCCTGAAATTAACAAGTCACACCGAATTGGACGCCGACCCGCGTCAACCCCCTGGTCCTTGAAAATGTTTTTGCCTCCACACCGGTCCCCGGACCAAAAACATTGGGGATCCCTGTCCTCACCTCATAAACTGCCAATTAGAGAACAATTTCACCCTTGTTGGGCCTCTGGTATTCTGATCAGCATATGAGAAGTCAGATGCACATTTATAGTTAATGAAGCCTTTCTTCATTTGTAAGTACAACAATACAATAGTCTGAAAAAGATAAATTTTTTGGGTGGGGGGGTAGGTAGGGGTAGGTCCCCCCTACATTTCCTAACATATGGCAACACAACTATACAGAGGGCACATGTAGGGCAATGGGACAACTTTGTTTTATTTATTAAAGGTTTCCTGGGCTTGTGTAGTGGAATGTAGTGGCTGTAACATATACTTCTATTATACGTTAAAGTTCCCGCCGTATGCAAATAAGGCATCTCTAGCATAACAGCGCTCTGCCTAGCGAAGTAACACTAACGCAACTACGCTACGGTTCGCCGAGCTGAGCATAACTTCTCACTTTAGTGAATTTGCGTAGCGCTTGCGAAAATTCGCCTGGCGAAGTGCGGCGAATGCTAGTGAAGCGTATCTTTTGTACAAATAGATTTTTTTTTCTCCCATGTACTTGCATAAAAACAAAAAAATCTACCTTATTTATCAGTTTGCCTACTGCCTTCTCAGCATTCATCTTAGTCCAGAAGTGTTACTGATTTCTGTAGCCCACAGTTGTTAATAAAAAAAATACCGCTGATTAAAAATAGGACACTTGGCAGTAACATAAAAGGCCCTTACCCAAGGAATGTGCCGCGGTGGTTTTGGAGCTGAAGAATCGTCCTAGCCCAAGGTCTCCCAGTTTCACCACCCCTGTGGCTGTGATAAACACATTAGCAGGCTTAATGTCTGTGGATAAAAAAGCAGAAGCAAGCCATTAATTCCTGCCCATGAATGACACCCAATTAATCAGAAACTAAGACGAGTTTCAAAGTTCTCCCAGGAGCCACTGGCACAGATCCCTTAGCACTGGAATGGCCAGTGTATGAAATGACTACTAAGGAATTCTGCGAGTTGTAGCTAAGCAACAGCTGAACACAGCAGGTTCACTATCCCTCCATTCCTAGATTGGTGCTTACTCCACAACTGGTGAAGGTCTCTGATTATTTACATTTTTATCATTTGAAGTGGCCATAATCCATAAGGCATCCTCTACAGCAGTGATCCCCAACCAGTGGCTCGTGAAATGTACCATTTCTACTGGCACCTGCATTGTTCACACTTCCTATTCGGACTGGTGGGTGCAGGGCCCACCAGGGCTGCCGTCCCAGGGCCCCCCGCATCCCTCACTGCATCACCTGCACTCCCTTGGGGCCACTCTGTGCCGCATGTGCTTCTTCTGCCTACCCATAGTTCTAGCCCTGCATGTGACTGAATGTGCAGAAAACTAAATATGCAGCTTATCGTTCGGATTTGATTTGGTATTCAGCCAAATGTTATATGGAGGATTTAGCATTCAGTCTTACATAAAAATAATGGATTCTGTGCATCCCTAGTTATATGTAGGGAAGGGCGAATTTATTCAACTGGGGCGAATTTGCGGCTATTTCCTGCGATTTGCCACCGGCAAATAAATTCACAAGATGCCAGGAAAACTTTGCCTGGTGAAAATTCACCGGCGTCCACTGGCGTAACTACTCCCTTGTTGGGCCCTGGCACAGGATGGGGCCCTTACACCTACTAGGGTTGCCACCTGTCCGGTTTTGACCCGGACAGCCCGGTATTTTGAAGGGCTGCCCGGGTCAATGCTTCCTGCCCGGTTTTCCAAATAAGGAAAACCGGGCGGGATTAGCTTGATTGACGCAGCAATCGGCCAATCGGCGATCACGGCATCATAGCTCCGCCCCGTGATGTCACGGGCCGCCCACTGACATCACGGGCCCGTCCCCCTGTCCGGCTACAGCAACAGGGAAAGGTGGCAACCCTAACACCTACGCATGCTGGAGTGTTGATTGCATGTGTGATGTATAATCTCCCCCTAGATAACTCCCTCCCATAACCATTTTCGTGGCTCTGATGGGCCCCAATGGGATGGGTGCAATTGCACCCCCGGTAGTTACGCAACTGCCGGCGTCTCGTTTCTGACGCCGGCAATGTGCATCGGCATCCAAAAACAGACGCCTGTGTCCAAAAACGGACACCCCCATCCAAAAACAGATGCCCACGTCCAAAACGAAAAGCTGGCGCGTTTCTAAAATTTTTCACCGTTTTGCAAATTTCCTCAGAAATTCGCAAAAAAATCCGGCGAAACGCCACAGATTTGCCCATCACTAGTTATATGTATAAATTCATAAATAAAGGTGTAATGTTCTGTGCCACCATGATTGCATGTCTATCAACAGCAAATACATGGAAAGTAAATCCTACATCCGAGAATATTTTGTGTTGAAGCTCTTCCTTTCCATGGCTCAGCGAGCAAGCATGTAAATCTAGGTTATGCCAGTAAATATCCTGGTGAGGGGGAAACATAACAGTAAATATGTGCAAATGGATAGCGCTTTTCAGCAAATCTGCAGGACATGTTATAGATGGAGGTCTACAAATCTAATCATTAGTGATGGGCGAATCTGTGGCATTTGCTTCACTCGCCAATTTCTCAGGAAATTCGCAAATGCTGCCAGCATCTCGTTTTAGACGCGGGCGTCTGTTTTTTTGACACCGGCTCCCGATTTTTCATGGGCATTTCACGAATTGATGCGGTGGCGAATCGCGGGAATTCGCCAGGAATTCGAGCCAGGCGAATAAATTCGCCCATCGCTACTAATCATGCAGCTTTCCAGAGAGAGAACTTAGGTCCGCTCACATTGTGGTGTCCTAATCTCTCATTGCTCAGTGCTGGACCTGTATGAAGAGCTTGCGTTCTCAGATAACTTTGGCCAAAAACAGAGAATATTCCCAGGAAGTTACATGTCCCACCGCCCCAGACGCTACATGCATCCCAACTCTGATCGATGTCTTTGTATTCCACCCTTCACCGCTGTGATGTGCAAAGACTTAAAGAAAAGAATCAAAACACATCATCCTCTGACAGTTTCATCAGGCGCAATCATCGGAGGCTTCAAAGGGCGGATAAAACAGAAAAAAAAAAAATGTTCAGAGGTAACAGGATGAGCAGCGAGGAAAAAAGCTGCAGGGGAAAGAAATCTAT
>CM044445.1:14593262-14605577 GCA_024363595.1 Xenopus borealis
TCACACAGGGCACTTGCAAGCCGAAGTCTGCAACAGGACGCCAGTATTGGCATTTTTTTTTAGCAGAAACACCAATACATCAAGAAACTACCAAATCAATAGACTTTATGGGATCTGCATGTTTGAAACAACACTTTGCGTAATTACGCAGCATATTTTAAATATGGCGTCCAAATTCTCAATGAGAACAATGAGAAGTGCATGTTGGGAAAAGAAACCTATGTGCTGAAAAATGCATGAAAACAGTTGCATGTGTGGTTTTAGTGGTGTATTTACGTCCCGACACAGCGTTTTTAAAAAAGGGACATGAAAATGCTGCAAAAACACCATGTCTGGCCTTGCCCTAATGGTGGCCGTTATGTACCTATCCCTTATATCTTATATTTTGTAAGAGTTATTAGCTGACCTGCAGAAGGTGGACAGACTTCAAGCATTAGGCACCTCAGTGCAATCTCAGAGTGTGACATTAGCTCATCACAGAAAAATGGACCAGTAGGAGTTGTACATACTGTATACAATTACTGCAGTAATAATAATATTGTATTATATTTTAAACTACTCGTTATATAATGAATGATTTTCCTATACGAGATGATTCCTGTATAATGATTTTCCTATGCCTTCTAGTAAAAACATCCCAAAAAGATATTCATTTTATGCCCGCTTCTCTATAATCTGAAGTATTAAAGTCGTTTACTTGCCAAGAATAAGTTGCAGCTCTTCCCCCAAGATGTGGTGTAATTATTGATTTGTACCCTAGTAGAGTTATGCTTGCATTCCTTAAATAAAATACCTATTCATGCCTTTTCTGGAGCTTAGTGTTTCAGGCAAATTATCTACATACAGGCACTATTATTCCTAAATATTTATGTACACGATTTCCTGAAGTGATGCATACAAGTGCAATAAGCACCAAGGAGGCAACAGGTCCTTTTTTAGACCTATGCAGTTCCAATAATGTTCTTAGGGTTGCCACCTTTCCCCGCCATTCACTCAGGATGGGGAGTGGGACAATTACGTCACAGGATAGGGGTGCTGAGATTGTGGGCGGGCTACTGATATTGTGCCTGGGGCAGGACAGTGCCATCTAGAGCAGGGGTCCCCAACCGCTGGCCAGTACCGGACCGCAGACATACCTGAACTGGGTCGTTGAGCCCATATTTAACATGGGGTGTGCCTTTGATGCAAGGCGCCCAAATTTCTTGCAGTGCATGCAATTGACAACTCCTGGTCCTTGCAAAAAAACCTTTTTTGTCTCAGGGACAGGTGTGAAGTCTAAATTTCTTGCAAGGACCAGGGGGCATCAACTGCACTTGTGGCATCAAATTTGGGCACCACGCTGCAAATTCAGGTGCGCCAGCATCAAATTCGGGCTTGCTAGTGGCAAATTTGAGCATGACAACATCCAATTCAACGCGGCCACATATAATTCAACACACGCAACAAAGGGTCACGTCATATTTAATACAGGCTCGGCGGCCCAGTTCAGGTATGTCTGTGGCCCGTTACTGGGCCGCTGCCCGGCGGTTGGGGACCCCTGATCTAGAGGACATACAAAGGAGATGGAGGTGAAACAGTCATGTACTAACCTGTACCAGATGGGAAATGGAAGAGAGGTTGGCCTAGAGTTGTATGGCGACTTATAGTAGAGGCAGAATTTAAGAACTTGCAACAAACATGGGGCACAGAAACAAAACTGACCAACATAAAGTCTTTGTTGCTGATTAACATACCAGTGGGTGTAATAAGCAATGATCAAGCTCAAGAACCCCAATTATCAATCTGTGCCTGGGAACCTTATGAGTCAAAAAATATCAACAGTGTTTCATTCAGTTTACTACTTAACTTAATATTTCTATAAAATTTCAATGTGCCTTGAATGGGTAAATGAGAGGATTCTCTAGAGAGAATTGAGACTAAATAGAGACTAGAGTGGCATACCTCCCAACATTTTTGACATAGAAAGAGAGACAAAAAGATTAGCCGCTTGTTTGACCACACCCAGTTTGTGACCACACACCCTAATTACAATGTTCATTTTACAAAATTTGGCAGGTTATGTTTGAACCCATTTACTGATGAAGGTAAATTGCCCTGCAAGTCACTTTTTCCCCAAGAGACCTGCTTATCTTAAATTGTTACAATTACTTTTTTGCTTATCTTAAATTGTTACAAAAGTATCCAAGTGCACCTGGTGGCTGTTCTGGGCTCTCTGCCAAAAGCCAATTAAGTTAGAAACATTGTATCTTTTTCTGGCTGTTCAGTGCAAGAGATCAAAGAGAAACTCGGGACAATTCAGTAACAAGCTGGGACTGCAGGTTGAGCTGTCAAAATCAGGATTGTCCCGCTCAAAACGGGACAGTTGGGAGGTATGGAGTGGTTTCCATAAAAATGTGAACTCCAGCAGACTTAAAAACATGTTTTATTCATTATTTCTGTGCACAGTGGTTATTTTTTTAGCCTTGGGTATCAAAATTGAACAAAGGAATTATACAATGTGTTTCTCTATTAAAAGGCTCAGCAAAGAGCAAACCTATGAAGAGGGAAACGCTGTTATAAGTGTAAGCACAGAAATTCTGGGAAGGCCAACAAAAAAATAAATAATAATTAGAATTGCAAGGGAATTCCAACTATTTCCAAAACCAGAAACCAATGGACACTTGCCACATTTCTCAGCTGTAAATACCAGAGAGTCTAAAGGTCAACAAAATCATCTATTTAAATGTATCAGAGGCAGAAAAGATAATCACTAAACCTTATGAAAAATTAGGTACACTGAAAAATCTAACTTCAAAATGAAGCTTTAGCTATTTATTACAAAATACAACCGTGAATAAGAAATTTAAATACTGGTTCCAACAAGTGGAATGAAGACTCTCTTTCATGATATTTAGATATTTAGATGCTGATGCCGCCCACCATATTCAGGGCAACGGTAACAACCACAGTGTCAATAGATTCATACAGCAGAAGAGACAGGACAGACGCAATGGAAAATACTTTGACACAAGTAGAGTTAATGAATCAGGTCATGCAACCTTTTTAGTGCTATGGCAGCTGCCTTCATCATTTACCCTTATATTAGCAAGGCACGATATGGTTGGACAACTTGATTGAAAGAAACACTTCTTGCGGGGCCTCTTGGGCAGCAGCTCTGAGCTACAGGCATGTAATTACATCACATCATTATCATTTGGCCAGAACTGAAGAGTTTGTGGCTGAGGAACTCCAACCCTTGACAGCTACACAGAATGAACAATTGTATCAACAAATTGTACCCATGTATTTCTAATCACAAATGAGATAATTGTTTGGTCAGATGGTCTGATTTTTATGTGGGGTAATTTTTGGTGTAAGCAGGACCAGAACTAAGGGTGGGCAGAAGAGGCACCTGCCGAGGGCGCAATGATATGGGGGCACTGGCAGGTACCTGTTCAAGATCCTTCTGCCTACCCATGATTACACTTTACAAATACATTAGAGGACATTATAGACAAATATCAGGGTGCCTTTTTACCCATAAAGAGGATCACCAGAGGCCACCCCCTCAGACTAGAAGAAAAGGACTTTCATTTGAAGCAGCGTAGGTGGTTCTTCACAGTGAGGACAGTGAGGTTGTGGAATGCACTGCCGGGTGATGTTGTGATGCTCATTCTGTTGATGCTTTCAAAAGGGGTTTGGATGATTTTTTGGACAGACATAATATCAAAGGCTATTTTGATACTAAACTCTACAGTTAGTATAGCTATGGGCATATACGGTTTGTGTGAAAGAGTGGAGGGGTGTGTGTGTTTATGCTCGGTTTAATTTGGAGGGGTTGAACTTGCTGGACTTTGTCTTTTTTCAACCCAATTTAACTATGTAACTATGTAACTACCCTTAATTCGGATTCACTCCCATTTGCAGCTCTCAGCTACCCCTGTCACTCAAGCCTCTGTCCCTCCTCTCCTCCCACTGTTCGGCCTTTTTCAGAAGGATTTGGATTTGGCGGAATCCAAGTGCCTGACCGAACCCTCAAAGATCCTTCCAATGTTTAATTTACATATCATATGCCAATTAGGTTTTGGGTTCCATTAAGACTTCAGCTGAATCTTCAGAAGTCTTCAGGATCTTCAGAAGGCTTCGGCTGAATCTTCCATGAAGGCTCAGGGATTCTACTGAATCCCCAAAAATACGGATCTAGTGCATCCCCAGGTAATACTAAACTGCCATCATACATAATGACACAGATTTATTTCCCATTTTCCATATTTCAAGAGCATATGAAGTGTTTGTATTTCTGGTCATCATAAGTAGGCCTATTCTTCCATTAAACAATCAACTTTATTGCTGGCAGTAACGAGCATTTATTATTCAGAGGCTTGTTAATATAGTGGATCATGTCACAGATAACGCACTGGCAAAGCGTGAATCTAATGTGCTACAACTTGAATGTGAGGTGGTAGAAAAATTCATATATGAATCCTACTGCCTGGGAATACAAAACACTATTGGATCACCAATACTGCAAGGAAAATCCACTTTGTATTATTCAAATGTAAAAAATGTCATTAATGAAGCAAACAATAATAAGAGACTTTCCACTTAAATAAATGAGAGACATATGAAAATCAGTTTAGATTGCTCCTTTTAAGGTTTCCATTACCCTCTATCACTTGGATACTAAAATTCTCATGAGTATTCCTTTGTGCAGGTAACTTTGTCAACTGTACTACTGTATTTTAGCACAGTGTTATAAGACAATAGCTTACAGGTAGGTACAGGCAGGTGGTTGGTTCAGGCTCTGTTGTACAAAGTTGTTGGAAGAACACATTTCCCGCTCATTTCACCTATCCTCATAAATTTCAACCTGTGATTCCATGTTACGTTTGAGGCAAATCATTTCCAGGTTTGCAGAAATATGGTCTAGCAAATGGAATAATACCCTTCTTAGGATAGCCAATAAGTGGGCTTATGAGCTTCTGTGGGTCAGCTGAAGATCAGTCAAGTTCTTCTCCTGTGACTAAAGCAGGATTGCCTATAGCCAAACTGATAGACCTGCCCAAGTCTTGGTTGGATCCGCACACAACCCCCCTTACATTTTTAACCACTCAGACTTGGTACTAGATTTAACCTACTAGAAATAAAAACAAAATTGAAAGCATCTGAATGCAAGGGTAAGACAGAAAAATCTATATTGTGACCTGCATCTAGGGTTGCCACCTGGCCGGTATTTTTGATGGTTGATCCCAATGTTATTAATAGGAAAAAAAAGTAAATTTTCTTCAAGAAAAGGTGGCAACCCTGCCTGCATCTCAATTATCTTGGCCCTATCTCATCCACATGTGCCCACCAACAGCCTACTGAATAATCACATTTTTTATTTAACCCAGGCTTCATCCTATTTACACATATACAACCAACTTACAAAAGCAGCTTCAAATTTAGCTCTAAGTAACCACAAAATAAATGAGATCTACCATGCATATGATTGTCCCACTGAATGGCCCATCTTCAATACTGTATGCATTTATCTGACTCCAGTAAAATGGCTTGACAATGTCATGTTGATCAGAATTTTGCAAAATTGTTTGCTGGTATTGTGCTGCCAAATCACAAGGCTTCATTTGCATGTATTAAACTAAGAATAAACGATTCCATGGTGTGTTATCTCTTTATGACATATATTGATTTTCTAAAATATGCCCAATGTCTTGGGTTAAATTGATATTACGGTGCAATGATATGGGGGCGCTTGCAGGTACCTGTTCAAGATTCTTCTGCCTACCTCTAATTCGGATTCACTCGCGTTTGCAGCTCTTGCCTACCCCTCTGTTCAAAAGAATTTACACCGCATACACACATAGGCCCAAATTCACTAAAGCGCGAAGCGTCTAACGCTAGCGCTAATTCGCCAGTGTGACGTCATTTCGTAACGAAGTAGATAGCGAAGTAGATAGACTTGCGCAACTTCACACCCTTACGCCAGGCGAAGTTGCACACTGACGAAGGATCGTAATTACTCAAATTCGCTAAGATCATCATTTTCCTGAACATTACCACTTACGTTAGACTTTACTTCGCCTTGTCAGACCCAAAAAGTCCCAAAAAACGCTGGCGTGTTTTACCATTGAAGGGTGATAGTCTGAAAAAGATCGATTTTTTTGGGGGGGGTTACCCTCCTTCCCCCCTACATTTCCTAACATATGGCAACACAACTATACAGGGGGCACATGTAGGGCAATAGGACAACTTTATTTTATTTATTAAAGGTTTCCTGGGCTTGTGTAGTGGAATGTAGTGGCTGTAACATATACTTCTATTATACGTTTAAATTCCCGCCGTATGCAAATTAGGCATCGCTAGAGTAACTGTGCTTTGCCTGGCAAAGTAACACTAGCGCAACTACGCTACCGTTCGCCGACCTGAGCATGACTTCGCACTTTAGTGAATTTGCATAGCGCTGGCGGAAATTTCGCCCGCCGAAGTGCGGCGAACACTAGCGAAGCTAACGCTAGTGACTTTTCGGATCTTAGTGAATTCGCCCCATAGTTTTACCTTTTTGTCTGATTCTCTCTACATATTACTGTAATGGCAATACTTACAGATAGTTATATAATTGTATACCTGTTGCTGAACTACTGTAAAAAAAATGTCTGCATCCGGAGTAATATGAAGTAGGGAGCATCACTTAACCAGAAGCCACTACAACCTCATGCCTCATTTCTTAACATAGGTGTTAAACTGCACAGTTACAGTTGCCAGCAGTAATTAAATTGGTATGTGCTTCCATACAGTTTGCTGTTGGAAACTCTACTTGCACAATTAAGCACCATTGTTCATATGTGAGCTGGCCTGGTATATGCAATAGCAAGAGAACTTGTGAAAAATATGGTGCAGAACAGTGTACTGATATACTCTCAGTTCTCAGCTTTGCTCAGCTTTTTTTTTTGCAGAAAACATGTGGCAAGGAAAATGAACATGGTAATGCACCTTTAGTTTTGAATGGGTTACAGCATGAGTCATGTCCAATAAAATCATGAACAACAATTAGGTATACAATGATAGACAGCTGCAGGTGTACAGCGGGATCACAAGCCAGGTTTGCCAGTGTATGAAAAGTCATGAACGTGATTCAATTAGACATGCAGTTTAATTCAGAGAAACTTATCTCAAGGTTTATCACATGAAAACTACCAGAAATGGTAGAGTCCACAACAAGCACTGGGTTAAAGTTGTGTTTAATATTTGTAAATGATAGGTAAGTGCAGAATAAGGACATAAAGAATAATTAATCTAAGGTGTTGCAATAACGGGCTGGATTCAATTCAGTGATAATCTCATGGTTTATCAATCTGAAGAGGATAAACTTTTCTCCAAATTCAGTTACAGTTTTTTTCCCAAAAGACTAGAGTCCTGCGACAACAAACCTTCTGACCCGAGGAGACACACGAAACCGGAAATGGTGTCAATCCGGTGCCGAATCTTCACCAAAAAAATTTAAAAACTGGATGAACCACAAGGGTGGGTGAGATCAAGCCTGCACCTTTGTTGGGCATCCAGCCGGGTTACCTGCAGACTACCCACACGACCAAGGGATCATTTTGCCCGAAACCGACCACTTTGCTAATATTCATTAGTTGTTAATATTCCCTAGATGCTGCTGATAAATGCATCGACTAATGTAGCAAATTGTAACAGTTCAGATACTGCATCTGAATTACTGAGCTGCCAGTTCTGGAAAAATGCTGAAAAATAAAACATGGAAAATGACTGAAAAAAAGTCTTTATTTGTGGCAAATAATAAAAAAAAAACTGAAAAAAAAGAGTTTACTAATACTAATGTATGAGTTTTCAGGTTGCCCTGTGACAGATGGAAAATGGAAACTAAAGTATCAATGTAACATTGGGGCCGCCTGCACCTGATGGCAGTCCTGGGTAGAGGCAATGGAAAAATATAACTGTGTCCGTCAGGGTCGCCATTAGAAATCACAGGGCCCCATACAACAAAATTTTCGGGGCCCCCGCCTATCCCAGCCCGAAAGCCCCGCCCCAGATCCCACCCACTCCACACCACAGTTAAAACACCACACAGACATCAGAGCTAAAAAAGGTAACCCCCCACACACACACAAGTTGGAAAAAGCTATTGAAGGTCAGGGCTCCCTTATAAGTTAAAAAAAATATTGGGGCCCCAAAGATTATTTTTATAAAAAACATCTGTACCAGGGCCCCCCAAAAAATATTTAAAAAAAAAATTGGTGGCAGGGGTCTATAGAGTATTAAAATAAAACACTGGGCCACATGGGCCCCTGCCAGGCCAGTCCCCCTCTCCTGACCTGGCTCTAAAAAACGAACATTTGCGGTACAGCGCTGTGAGGCTAAGTGCGCACATTCGCTGTGCCGCTCCGTGTGTGCATGCATGCAGTGCTGCTCTGTGTGGGCACCCACATCTGCTGCGTCCTGTTAGGGGGGCCAGGGGGTCTGGAGGGCTCCCTATTCAGACCCTGGCCAGAGTAAAAAGTCGCCTGGCGATAGAGTGAGAATGATTGCTAGCGACGCTCCCGTTCGCTAGTGAATTGGCAATGTCCCTGCAGATGGCAACGCTGGCAAAAAGTCACTAGTGTTAGTCATTTCGCCCTTCAGTGAATCTGCCCCATAGGGTATAAGCTATCAGTCTGTAAAATGCAAGTAAAGAACCAGAAAATACTGTCTCCTTTACATTGTACCAACACAGTGTTGCTCTATGATTACCTGTTACATGTATGCCCCCCTTTTATTTTCTACAATTGCCTTCTAGGTGTTGTACAGTTTGGTCAACTTTCACCCTGTAGTATCAGCCCAGAACCTGCACATTTTCATACCCAGAAGTAAAGCTGGGTTAATCAAGACTTGCACTTCACTTGGTAACACATACAATAGATCACCGATTATTTTTTAAATACAATTTGCATGATAAAGGCCATAGCTTCATCCAGAAGTTATGTTTACATTCAGTATGGGGTGTTATATACAGTAGTTGCAATCAGCAGACTACAATGAAAAGTTTTATATCCGGTAGCAATAGTCATCACATATTGGGCGACATTCCGTTCAGTGAGGTTTATCACATGAAAAGTCATAGATGAGATTCAATTTGAGATTCAATTTAGAAAAACGGATCTCACAGTTTATCACGTGAAAACTGGATCAGAATTTTGAGAAAAGTTTTTTTTTTTTTTCTCCTCAAATGAAATGTTGTCCATGAGTTTTCACGTAATAAACCAGGTGTCCCCAACTGTCGGGCCGTAGACATACCTGAACTGGGCCAGCGAGCCTGTATTAAACATGATGTGCGCCTTGGTTGTGTGTGTTGAATTGGATGTGGATGTACCCAAATTTTACACTAACGCGCCCGATTTTGATGCCGGAGCGCCTGAATTTGATGCAGCGTTCTCAAATCTGAAGCTGCGCAAGTAGTTGTTATGCCCCCTGGTCCTTGCAAGAAATTTGTACTTCACACTGGTCCCTGGGACAAAAAAGGTTGGGGACTGCTGTGATAAACTATGAGATAACATAGGCCTTGACAGAGTATGGTCAGGGCCCAGGGCACTCCTCCAATGAGGCGAGTTGAGGCACTCGCATCACCCCTTGGTGACAAGAGGCGGCAAAAATGCCGCTCCTGGTAACTAAGAGCCGAATTTCTGGTTTTCAAGCCGTAAATTTGGCTCTTCTAGGGCAACGAACCCCTTCCCCTGTCCGGCAGTGAAAGTGAGTGCTGTGGGGGAGCGGGCGGCAAATTCAAGGCCTCCTCAGGTGGTGAAGTCGCTTGGATCGCCCCTGAGTATGGTGATTGCTTTTACGCAGTGAACCAGTAAATGCTCCTACTGACTAGTTGCTATAGGTATTTAGATATGTAGCAAACTTTACAACTTTCATTACATAACCCATGATGTGTTGTAGTTTATGAACACTATTATACCCACGCCATACACTTAATTATACACTCTTAAGAAAGCTTTGCAAATGCAGTGCTAGACAGTTATAGCATTCTGAGGGGCAGAATTATTAGTGTGCAACTGCACCCTTACTCACAAAGGGATTTTCCAGTTGGAAATTACTCTCAATACTGGAAATTTGGCTCTCAAATTTACATGGGGCATATTTGTCATATAAGACAAGGTTTTCAACTTTCCTTATGACGAAAACAGTACTGTAGGCGGCAGGAAACAAAGTAAAACATAGTCGTAGGTTTTATGGGGACAAAACACTGTGGCCTACTCAGCAACAGACAAAGTACACAAAAAATTGTCAGGCAGTACCGAATGCAGCTCATTACCCAGCTGTACAGAGAAAGTTGTGCAAATACAATGTATGAGCACAGAAAGTGGTGGCGAACAGCATAGACACAAATCTAACCAATACTTAAAGCCAAGTGGTACACTGGAAGCTACAAGCCATAAAAAGAGGTGCTCAATGCTTAGCAAGATTGAAAGTTGGGCAGATATTTAGTGTTGGGTAAATATGTATAAAAGGGTGTGCTTTATACTTAGGATACATAGTCGCAGACGCTATGCACAGAAGAAACTCTGTCGACCTCATTGTAAGGTAGTGTATACACAGAAAGCGGTGTACACACTTAGACGGTACTCGGTGTCAGCTTGTGTATGTATAAAACTTGTATTTTATACTCTCTATATGCAGTAGCAGACACTATGCACAGAGGAAATCTGTTTAACTCAATGTAAAGCTGTGTATACACAGAAAGCAGTGTACACACATTAATGGCACTCAGTGCCAGCTTGTGTATGCATAAAAAGTTGTGTTTTGTACTCAGTATATGCAGTAACAGACACTATGCACAGAGGAAACTCTGTCTAACTCAGTGTAAAGCAGTGTATACACAGAAAGTGGTGCACACACATACAGTACACAGCACTTAGAGCCAGCTTGTATATGCATAAAAAGTTGTGTTTTATTCTCAGTACATGCAGTAGCAGACACTATGCACAGAGGAAACTCTGTCTAACTCAGCGTAAAGCAGTGTATACACAGAAAGCACTGCACACACATACACAGCACTCAGAGCCAGCTTGTATATGCATAAAAAGTTGTGTTTTATTCTCAGTACATGCAGTAGCAGACACTATGCACAGAGGAAACTCTAACTCAGTGTAAAGCAGTGTATACACAGAGTAAGCAGTGTACACACATAAATGGTAGTATGCCGTGCCAGCTTGTGTATACATAAAAAAGTTGTGTTTTATTCTCAGTACATGCAGAAGCAGACATTATGCACACTCTGTCTAACTCATTGTAAAGAAGTGTATACATAGAGTGCGCACACCTACGCAGTACACAGTGCCAACTTGTATATGCATAAAGAGTTGTGTTTTATATTATACACAGTGCCAGCCAGTATACACGGAGGAAGCTCTGCCCAGCTCAGTGTAATGCAGTATTCATACACGTTAGTGCCATCTATACTGTATACACAGAAAGTTTTTAATTTTAAAGGATGCCAAGATATGCCAAGTACTACAAGCTAAAAACAAAGACATTAAGAAACATTTCCCCCTCCCATAAGAGCAAACCTTCTGATTAAATTATAATCTGATTGATTTAAAATGTTTGGGGGGCAGACAGACATGTTTCATTTTAACGTCATGCATGTTCAGGGTCATACTTTACAGGAGGTACAGTAGGAAGGCTGGCACTGTTGAAACAACATGTTTTTGCTTGATTTATTATTTCAGACCTCTCAGCCTTGCAGGCAGATAAGCGCCTTGCATTGTGTCTGCTGAAAGCAGGGCAAAGAGAGGGAGAACTTGTTGCACAACTGCTGCTGGACACTGTCACAGAGGACAGTGGGACAAAATACATTCCAGAACCCCCTCTGTTTAACCTGTTGCTAAAGTCACTTTTATAAAATTAGCATTTGACATACCTCCAACTGTGCCCCGAAGCTGCTGCTTCCTGTTAGAGCTGCCTGCTCACTGTACTCTCCGAAGCAATGACAAACTGTAGCTTCACTGGATTAAGTATAATATGCAAGGAATGCTTCTATTGGCCTAGAGTTCAGCTCCCGATTGGCTACTTGTTATACACAGCCAATGGTGTCTCTTGTGCATGACAGGCAGCCAATTAGAATCCCATTTTTAAACAGCTGGAAATTCATCGTCTGGAACTAACTTTCCCACTGTTAGTATGACGTAGAGAGTAATCTTCTGAGACAATCTAAGTTTAAATGGTAATGTTCCTGTCGCTGGTGTTTTGAGTCTGGCAGCTCCCTAATTCAGATGCACTCTAAACTGTTACAATTTTGCAACATTGAAAATTAGCAACTATTGTATCAAT
>CM044445.1:14633729-14646107 GCA_024363595.1 Xenopus borealis
GGCCCTTCTACAATATACTAAAAGTTAACTTGAAGGTGAACCACCCCTTTAATCATATTTCTTCTCAGACTAAATGGCTTCCTCAACACAGAATGTTTTCTGAATCAGCACGCAGTACAGGGGAACCATTCAGGCTCATCCATCTGTGCTGCTCTGTGCACATATAGAAAACATGCGTATAAGCCCCGGATCCTATGATGTATCATAAAGAAAAAGAGTAAAAGAGCTCTGCTAATTCAGTCCCTTTAAAGCAGCAGTTTCCAAGTTTTTGATCCAGAATATTTCATGTTGCAATAACATAAACAACCATTTCTCCATGTGTGTGTGTGGTCCTGGCACCAGATCAGTATCCATGAATATAGAGATGCGTAATGACACATTTTCTATGAAATATCTGCCCCACCATTTACTTGAATTGCAATCGCCTGTGCCCACACTGTACAGTTGTGGGTCAGGTGTTTAACTCTCAGAAATGCTGACGTAAAGTTTCCAAGCTATAATAGTCTGACCCATGTATGTAGTGTGTGGTCCGTCCACTCAATTACCACTGAAGTGAATAGAGGGACAAGTCTTTTTCACCTGCAAATTGCAAAAAAAAAAAAAGCTCTGTTTTGCCCCCTGTGCCCTAATAATGAATAACATTAGGTTATTTTAATCCTGGGTTATGCACAAGAAAATTTAAAATGTAATTCAAGTTTTAATTGAACTCGTGCACATAGATGCATATGGCATTTTTCAGTTTTTGATATAATATAATGATATAATCTGATATCCTTGTTTCTTCACTTTTTTTCCTAAGGCAAGCTTTATTAATTCTGCCTGTCTGACCCACACAATGACTTTGAATTATTTTTGAATCTTATGTCAATATCAGGGGTGCACCTGCCATGAGGCTGCATTTCCCCACAATTTACCAGGGGAGGCAATAAGCCAATCCTAGCCAAATTTTCATTTTTTAAACCATCTTTTTAAGCCAAATTTCAATCTTTTTATAGTACAAGAGAGTGCAGTTTTGCCCTCTGTGCATCATTGTGGCTTAATTGCCAGAAACACCCCTGGACCTGACTCAACAGTCTATCTACAGCTAAAGGATTGGTTCTCAACCTGGGGGTCGCGACCCCTTTGGGGGTCGAACAACCCTTTCACAGGGGTCACTTAAGGGGTTCCAGGAGCAGGTTCATCTCTCTCCCCACTAGCCCTGGGGCAAGATTGTAGCTGTTTGGGAGTTGTAGTTCAGTAACCTGTGTAGGGAAGCCAGTTGCACTACAACTTTCTATATCCCCTTAGTAGGGACTGCCATACAGCTCTCCCTGCCCATTTAAAGCGGGCAGTCATATTTGTAAAATTAACATGGCAATTGGGGGTGTGGCCAAAATATTTTGCCGCAATATGCACGGAAAACAAATCTTTATGCAGCCATGCTGTCTCCTGTACTTTCCTAACATTCCACTCTGGGCTGGCAACAAAAATATTTTAATATTTTATGGTCTGGGTCACCACACAATGAGGAACTGTATTAAAGGGTCGCAGCATTAGGAAGGTTGAGAACCACTGATCTAAAGGGACAGGGACACTGTTTTGAGGATAGCAAAATAGATAGTTTGGATGGTTGGAAAGAGTTATGAAGGAGGCCATCTATGTAAAACTGGGGCAACCATCTTTAAACAGAGGAAGGGGCTGCAATAGCGCTTATCAGCAATGTACAATCCTGCAATGAAAAATGAACTCCTCCCTCAACAAGAATCATGGTACCATTGTGACTGAATGACACTTTCACACCTCTATGAGTAAACACCTTCTTGAAGAAGTTTAATGGAAACCTTTAAATTCGATCGAACTTCAAATTCTTCAGGTGAATTTAGTAAATCTGCCCCTTATTATGCATTACCTTGCTGCTGTTTAGAAACAATTATACAAGTAAAGCATTGACCCCATGTTCTTTTTCCGTTGTATACCCTGTATTTCCCTCACCGATCAAATATGTTTTGCAGAAACCTGAACTAAAAATAGTGATCTGACATATTTTAACTCAAGGTTTTATCATGATGACTTTTCCTTCTGTCTGTCTATCTAGAATTCCCCTGGTTTTTTATATTAGCATTTTACTCCATTGCAGAGATTGTTAACCTGTTGAGAGACAATTACATGTTTCACATCTATAGTTTGGCAGGAGTCTGCAGCCCGGTCTTCCTGTTCTTCAGCTTTCAAGCCTGTAAATGCTCCATATCTTAATTCCAGTGCATTCCAGGGCAACATGATGCCTATATATGAATTTGACACATATTTACACATGTTAAGAAAACCAGAGTGACGCAGCTCCATGTTTCCGGATATGAGAGCGCACCTAAGGATTCTGACTAGTGATGGGCGAATTTATTCGCCAGGGGCGAATTCGCGTGATTTGCCGCTGGCGAATAAATTTGTGAAACACCAGCAAAAATTTGCCAGAGAAAATTGGCAAAAAAAGGAGTCGCGCATCGTTTTTGACACGACGCGCGCCGAAAATGACGTGACGCGCCGCGCGTCAAAAATGACGCTGGAAATTCGCGACGCTGGAAATTCGCGAATTTTTCGGCGAAGCAAAACGGTTGCGATTCACCCATCACTAATGCTGACATAGGGAAATTGGCAATAAACTTGCAACTCACTCCCATGGAGTATGGACCCTTACAGAATAACAATAAAACTGTAGACTCACAGAGCAGCCATTTTTTTTTTTGGTTGCTGGTTTAAGTGATCCCTGGCAGCCAGAGAACATTTTAAATTGCAAACTGGAAGGCAGATCATTCAAAAACTATATAAAGTATACCACTTTAAATACTGCTAAGAAAGAGATAATTCAATAATATACTAAAATTAATTTAAGGTCAACTACCGCTTTCAGGAAGGATGTTATCTTTTATTCTCTCCGAATACATATTCTAAAAGTTATATAATAAATGTATATATTTATATACATCCAAAATTCACTTTACCCTCAGAGCTCAATGCAAATCTATCACCACCAAAGCTTTTAAAATCATACACACAAATTATAATTGTAACACCCGCCACTGGTTTTGAGCCCCGGCGCATAAGCGCAGGCGCACATCAACTTAGGAGCCGGCGTCGAAACGCCCACGCACGTCAAATTAGTCTCTGATGTGTCTGTCTTCCTCAGCCTGCTCCTGATTGGTTCCTGTTCCCTTAAATACCTTCCTCTTCCTCCTCACTTTGCCAAAGCTGGCTTCAGTTCCTACTGTTCCTGCTAAAGCCCTGTTTGTCCGAGTTTCCTGGTTTTGACCCTCTGCCTGTTTTCCTGATTTCCAAACCTTCGCTGCCTGAAACCGACCTCTGCCTGCATTTGACTACACCTTAGCCTGACCCCTTGGTACTTCACTTCTCTGTAACCCGTCTTCTGGAACTGACCTCTGCCTGCACTTGACTACACCTTGCCTGATTCCTTGATACCTCGCTCCTGGTAACTCGCCTGACTTCTCTACCACCTCCGCAGCAGAAAGCCCAGGGCCCCAAAAGGGCGTCGGTGAATACCGGAGCCGTAGAGAGGTTCCTGTTACCATCAGTTCTCCTGGATCAGCTACCTTCCTTCGCTACCCTACAGATTGTTATAATAATTCCTGAAAGGCAATTTTAAAGCATTCTGAGTGATATCTTGATTAAATGCTTATGTCCCACAAAGTGTTTGGAATTAATATTTGCTAAGTGGCAATACTAATGGCTAGTGATGGGCGAATCTGGGGCATTTTGCTTCGCCGAATTTGGCGAAAAATTAGCAAAAATAGTAAAATCAGAAAGTTCACAAAAAATTCGTGAAATTCTACCTTTTTCACAAAAAGATCGTGAAATTTAACCGTTTTCACTATAAATTCGTGAATTTCAAACAATTTCACTAAATTCATGAAATTCAAACTTTTCACTATTAATTCGTGAATTTCGACCATTTTCACTATAAATTCGTGAATTTCGAAAAATTTGTGAAAATCAGAAATTGATGCCGGCGAATTTTCTCTGGCAAATTGTCATGGCCATTTCACGAATTTATATGCCGCCGGCGAATCGCAGGAAATTGCCGCAAATTCGAGCTAGGTGAATAAATTCTCCCATCACTACTGATGGCCCTCGAATCTGTGTTTGTAGAGATAAAGACAGTTAACAGTTAAACCCATCCCAAAGTTATTATAGTAAAAGGCGTGGAGGAAGCAATTGATCTGTTAGCGGTCCTTTAGACTTGGCTCACTAAATAGCATTATTAAGATTTGGCAAGAAATGTAGAAAGAAATTCCAGTCATTGTTTACTTTTATCATTCCGGCATACAATGGGACTGAAATGAGAGCTCTGCAGTTATTATGGTAGCGGTAGATTGGTTACTGCCAAAAACAGATTTATTGACTATGATTTGAAAAACTAAGGGGCACAAATACAGCACAGTCAAACTTAGGATGCAGCTGTCTCCTTAGTATTCTGTAGTAGACAGCAATAATTGCTCAGTGCTCTATCATTGTCCTCAGGAAGGTTTGCTACTAAACACACAACTATCAAACAGTCACATTTCTGCAAGTTCACAATTATGAAACCAGCCTTTATTGAATGTTAGTAACCTGGTCCAGGGTTGTAACTACAGAGGAAGCAGACCCTGCGGTTGCAAGGGGCCCTGGGAGTACAGAGGACCCAGTGAGGTCCTAATTAATGAACAGTTTTAATATATCTTGGTAGAATAGGTAATTTTTTTTATTTTTTGTGGCCCTGTCGCATGTAGTTATACCACTGACCCTTTTCTATTGGTTAGAAATGTCCCAAAGGTCTGTCACATCTTCAGGGCTCCATACTGTGTGTACATCATATTTGGGGTTTGTAACTGTAACTGTACCCTCTTGGTCAACAACACCAACACCAAGTGGCATAACTAAGAATGACTGGATCCCACGGCAAAACATTTCCAGGAAATCTACCTTTACCAAATCTTGGGATTTTGCCTCGTTTTAAATACATGTGTCAAAATTATGCATCAGTCAGGCCTTGTCTTATGCTGTCGTTTTATAGCATCTAATAGAGAGGGAGTGGTAGGGGTGGGCAGCTACATAGTTATAATAATAACATCTGCTGGACATTTTAACTTAAGGTGGCCATATACGGAGTGAAAATG
This sequence comes from Xenopus borealis, assembly GCA_024363595.1. Lineage (NCBI taxonomy): Eukaryota > Metazoa > Chordata > Amphibia > Anura > Pipidae > Xenopus > Xenopus borealis. Next base: position 14,638,874 of record CM044445.1, read on the forward strand.
TGATATTGATTTCCTGCTTTTAACAGACTGCAGTTGTGCATAATTTTAGAATTCAGGGCTAGCTATGAGTTTGCAACATGAAAACAACACTCAGCAATACATTTCCTATTCATATCTTGTTTTATTTTAACACCTTTTAATTTTAAAGTTTATTCGATTGCCTACTTCGCCAGATTGGACCTACCGAATTGCAACAGAATAGCTTCTGAGACTAAGTCCTGATCGAATAGGATTCGTACGATGGAAGTGTTCGATCATTCGAATCGTACAAATCAAAAACCCAAAGCGGAGACAAGCAAGGATTGGACTGAAAATATAAGCTTTCACATTTCTGGGCCAATCTCAAGGGCAGGCTGAGATCAGTTGTTTTCCATTTACTATTTAAACAAATATTAATTCCTGTTTTGCTTTTTTCTCTGTAATAAAAAAGCCCCTACCTAATCTTTCACATCCAACTGGATTATTTTAGTGTTTTAATATTTTTAATCGCTTTAAAGCATGGCACTCCACAATTAATTGTCCCAAAAAATTCCTAAAGTCCTAAGCATTCCAAATTATAAACAAAAAAAAAATATATATATATATATATATATATACATATATATCATGCACAACCAGAGCAGCTTGCTGTAGCTCCATTATTTGGCTATATACTCATCAACAAAAGTGCAATGCATAAGACTTAATAATCTATGGTTATTGTTATCTTGTGTGTTAACCAGAGAAAAGAGAAAAAATGGAAATGCTTTAAATGCCATCTAAGCAATTGAGGGAGGAAGCAAAAATATTTTATCAGATTACCAGTACACAGATAAACCCACTGCATAATTATTCCTGCTTATCTCTAAATGAAAAACAGTACAAAGAGGGAAGGGAGAGTTTCATTCAGTGGAGCGGAGACACATGCTAAGATTTGAGGAGATAAGTCGTGGAGCGACAAATCTCCTCTTCTTCGGGCGACTAATCTAATCTCTGGCGAGATGGCACTTGGAGCACTTTGATTTCCAAAGTCACCTGAAGTTGCTTAATTTCAGACAACTAAGCAAGTGGTGAGAAGGCATTTCGAGGAGATTAGTCGCCCAAAGAGGAGGAGATTTGTTGCTGGGTGACTCTCCTCAAATCTTGATGTGTGTCACCACCCTTAAACAGAGCTTATTATCTCTAGGTAAGGCTGGGGACAGACAGGGAGATTCGGGGAGATTCTGTCGCCTGGCGTTCAATAGCAGGCGACAATCTCCCTGAACGTCCTCCTCCCTGTCCGTCGCTAGTTGAAATGTAAAAGCGCCAGCTCTGTGCACACGCGGTGCGGCGATTTCCGGAATTGCCCGAAGTTTGCTCACGAAGTAGGCTATTAAACGCCAGGCGACAGAATCTCCCCGAATCTCCCTGTCTGTCCCTAGCCTAAACCAACTCAGTAAATTAAAGAGGCTGCTACAAAGTAAAAAAAAATGTGTTTACCCTAATTATCTATTTACCACTGACCTCTCTCTTAGGGTAGGGACAGACAGGGAGATTCGGGGAGATTTTGTCACCTGGCGTTTTTAGCAGGTGACAATCTCCCCGAATTTCCTTCTCCCTGTCTGCCGCTAGTATACTGACAAAGCGCCAGCGCCTGTGCAGACGCGGCACGGCGATTTCCGGAATCGCCCGAAGATACTTCGTGAGGAAACTTTGGGCGATTCCGGAAATCCCCACGCCGCGTCTGCACAGGCGCTGGCGCTTTGTCAGTATACTAGCGGCAGACAGGGAGAAGGTAATTCGGGGAGATTGTCGCCTGCTAAAAAACGCCAGGCGACAGAATCTCCCCGAATCTCCCTGTCTGTCCCCAGCCTTAGGGCTCTTCCAGATGAGGAGATTGCAGGGAGATCTGTAGCCTGCGACAAATCACCGCGTGTTTGAAGCAACAAATCTCCCTGCAATCTCTTCGTCTGGAATAGCCCTAAGGACATGTAACTGATATCTGTAGACAAAGACAAGAGGTCCTATGCACTCAACCCATGATCAGCATATAAAGGACATTTTGCACATTAAGCTAATGCCCTCCCCTTTAAACCAAACAGGGACTGTTTGTCCATAAACTACAATATATTTGTATCTACACCTTGTTAAATGATTGAGGCCCTAACACTTTCCTTGTCCCTTCTACTTCTATATTTCTAGCTGTTTGAGAGAAATCCCTAACAGAGGCAAGTGCACCTATAAAAACATGGGTTTAAATTCTAAGAAAATTATTCTTTTCCATTAAAACTTTAAGAAGGGTAACCTAAAGGACTTTAACTCAATCTTGTAGAATGTAGATAAAAATAGGAATAGAATTTTAAAAACATTAAGGGGCAAATTTACTAAACGTCACCCAAAATCCCTTGAATCTGTTCGAAATTCAATAAGCATTTGACTATCGAATGCTTATGGAATAGTTCTAGGCTATCTTTTTCCTCGACATTTGATTTCTCAATGAAATCGTACGATCGAATACCGATCGTTCGATTTCACGAAAAAAACGTACTTTGGCCTTCGAGCCTCCAAAAAATTTGTACGATTCGAACAATTGAGGTGTTGGATTGTACGAATGGTATTCAAGCAGGTGTTTGTAAAAGAAGCCTATGGGGGGGTTCCCATAGGCTTCTACTGGTATTTGGTAGGTTCAATCTGGCGAAGTAGGCATTCGAAAACATTCTAAAATCCTTCGATCATCAAACGGTCGAATGATCGAATATTCGATCATTCGATCTATTTGATAATTTGAATATTCGGATTCGATGATCGAAGTGGCCAAATGTGCATATTAGATCCTCCGATCGAATTCGATCAAACTACGATCTCTTCACGTGAATTTTGTAAATCTGCCCCTAAATGATTCTATACAAAGTGATTGTATCTCTAACATTCACTTACTCTCTAAGTTTGCCCCCACCGTTCCACTCTATAAGGATTGTTCTGATTCATGAAGCCTCATTTTCCATGCTCCTTTAGAGCATTATGGTGAATGAAGCAGAGGGAAAAGAGCAGCAGTTAAAATCTGAAGCCATGTGAAGATTCCTTTAGATGCCTGATGCTTCTTACATAATCCATTTAATGCCATCTGGCCCATTCAATGAGGAATGTTCAAAGAATTATAGGTTACACACATGTAAGCATCTGGACACCTCTTAAAGTGCCTTAATATGTCAGGACTGCAGTGTAATGAAAATTAACCTTCTTCGAAACACACCACTTGAGCAACATCTCATCCAATGCAACTCTTTCTTCAGCATTAAGATGTAGAACTTCTCCTCATCTATAAAAAGTCTTCACAGCAATGAAGTTCAATGTATGTGGTCTTGAAGAGGGCACTTATTACCCACAATTCTTGATAATTGTAAAGAAACTATGGAGAAGAGCTTTTTGGAGTTCCATCTATCAGCTAAAATGCAACTAGCCTCAAGGATTTCTAGCTGAAGTAAACAGCTGTTTGTCCTTGTTCCCAAAAGACCAAAAGGATGGCCAATGAATTATTTTTTTTATAAAGCATTAACATATACTGCAGAACTGTATAATACTTTATAATAGGCATACAGACAGCCTCCTGCAGTAGGATTTCCATATAGCCAATAGGGACAGGGATAAGTTACATACAAGGTATAAAAAATATTTCACTAAATGGGGCAGTTTATGTTGAGATAATGGAGCACCGCAATGTGATGTGTGAAGGCTGGAATGACTTGTGCAAAAGAGCTGGTAGAGTTTAATGTACATTGGGATAGATTCAATTCAGTGAGAAAAAAGTTTATCACGTAAAAAGTCATGGATGAGATTCGATTTGAAATGCAAATTCAGAAAAACGTATCTCATTCTTTATAACATGAAAACTCTGTAGAAGTCTATGGGGAAAAAGCTGGAACTGAATTTGGAGAAAAGTCTTCTCTCCTCAAATTGAATGTTGTCCATGACTTTTCACGTGATAAACCGTGAGATAACTTTTTCTCACTGAGAGCCAGATTCAATTCAGTGAGAAAATCAGCAGTGAGAGAAACTTTTCACCTAATTCAGATTCAATGTTTCCCATGGACTTCTATAGAGTTTTCCCGTTATAAACCATTTCTGAATTGAATTGCATTGCAATTGTGATTGGATTTGGTCCAATGTATTAGTGAGTAATGCATTTCCACAAACCTATGGAACAACCTCAAAATCAACAAAAGAGGAAGCCATGAAATATAAAAGAAGGAACCTGAAGGATTTCCTCATACACACAGTTCAGTTAAAAATGGATTATTAAGTAGAACTTAAGAGTGTGGTAAAACATATGATGCAACGATTCAGAAATTTGGGCAGGGTCATTGAATTTATTTAGTACTGAATAAACAGGAAGAACAGCAAGACACCAATAGATTTCCAAAATAGTAATGATAGGACTAGACATGTGTAATTAGAAACAATAGTATGAAAATCTGCCTGAGGCTTGATACTCCTTTCATTTGGTGCAGTGCTTGTCTAACAGAAAATGAATGCCAGAGGTTACGAGAGAGGCTTCATGATTTTCCAGCATATCAGATTTCCAAATGGAAAATCACAATCAACTAATTGTATGGATTTTGCTTTACAATCTGGGTGCAAATACTAATGTTACTAGTTCGACACAACCAAATCCTTTAGTTGTGTGTTGACTTAGCCATGCAGTTGGTTCTGGAAGGAATGTTGAATTGGGTGCTAAACTCACAGGCATACACTGTTGATGTTGAGATAAAGAGGTAAAATAATGTATCACTCTGTTCAACAAGATACAGGAAAATTATTTATTTTCAATGAAAAAAAAAACATTTTTAAGAATAACCCTTAATTATTTCAAATATGTACAAGAATGTGATAAAAGTTTTGTAAAGTCTTAAACTAGCTGTGGATTTGATAACAACATCCAACTGTGCCACTAACTCATCGCTGATGACCAAATGATTCCAGATGGGGACCTTAACCTCTCTACCACCACTTCTGTTGATAATGCATGCATGAATAAATCTTGGGACCTCAATACCAAACATGGCACGACCCAGTCATAACTCTGAAGAGTGTAAACCATTTTTCAGTCATCCATGACCGCACCATCAACCCAGTTACAGTGTTTGCTTGGGCTCAGTTAGTTCTGTGTAAATTAGGGTTTATTTATACTGTAACATAGTAAGTTAGGTTGAAAAAAGGCACATGTCTATCAACTTCAACCTTTGAACTCTTTTTTTAAATCTGCCTAACTGCTAGTTGATCCATTCATACTTAAAATCATTCATTATCAGTGGCGTAACTACCAGGGGTGCAGGGGGTGCAATTGCACCTGGGCCCCCACCCACTTGGGGCCCATCGGAACCACGAAAATAGTTATAACAGGTGGTTATCTAGGGGGAGATTTTACAGCACACATGCGATCAACACTACAGCATGCGATTTATAGAGGTAAGGGCCCGAAAGGGGGGCCCAGGTGCCTATCCTGTACCAGGGCCCACCAGGGAGTAGTTACACCACTGTTCATTATCAATACCTTAACAAATATAAGGATGGAGATCTAAGAATTAGAAAATAAAGCATCACAATGTAAACCATTAATCCTACACCTTTAAATGTTACAGTCTTAACTCAATTCCCAATTTCATTTTCAGTGCCCTGTTTTACGTTTTTCACAGCCCTAAAACATGTTATGGTTTCCCAAGAGAAACAGATTGCATAAACTACATATATGTTTTAAAATGTTGCCTCTTCTTTGCCTAACCATTTTAATATTTTCCGTCAGTGGAGGCCAGTGCCATTTTTGGTTGGGAAGTCTATCAATAGGTGACACAGAGATTATAATCATATAATACACAAAAGCCGTAAATATCTTGTAAATTATATCCTTATAAACGGTGAGTTCTGATGTCATCAGTTATAAACGGTGAGTTCTGATGTCATTTCTGTCACATGACTCCCTGAAACTTGTGTATTATAATAAATAAAGTACCCCCAGTTGCAAAATATGAGGATATTAGAAGTTACCTTGGAGTTCCATGACCTGTATAAAAACACTCCGCCTTCGGCCTAACTTATAATATCCTTATATTTTACAAGAGGGGGTACTTTATTCACTATATATTTATATGTGGTGGTTGGTCAAGTTTTGGGGAGGTTAAACTTCTCTAAACCCTTCTATATCCTTCGGCCTATGTCTTCCATATTTCTGATCCAGTCATTGAAGGCCTGCACAGATGGTGATATCAATATTTCATATCTATATATAAGGCCTTTCACTTCCATAAAATATTGTATAACCTCCTTGATATACATGCAAATATAGGAAAAGTGGTAATTAAAAATATTTTACGACAAAACCAGAATGCCATAATCAACATGGTATGGGGAAAAATAGGGGTGTGGAATCCCTGCATCATCCCAATGAAAACATTTTTGTTTTGATGATAGTACTCCTTTAAGATGTTCAAAGAGACCTGACACATAAGCTATTTATGGAATAAGTAATAGTATTTTCAGAAAGTGGCATTTCCTGTAACAACCTTTATTGGGAAATGCATAGTTATAGTAATATAAACTTCTGAAACCTGGGGGAGAGAAAAGAGACGTTGTGTGGATACAAAAATGGAAACAACCTGAATATGTATATTAAGCATGTGTGATAAGTGCGATATAGTAAGACGGTTTTCACAATGAGTATTGGAGGGAAATAAGGGAAAAAAAATTATAGTTTTTCAACTCCGGTGTGCGTGGTTACCCACGTCGGCAGATTTCCTAGAGTGAGGTCAGTCAGTTTACTTTCTTGTATGAAGGAGGATGTGGTCATAGCCCTCACTACGCTTTCTCTCTTAACTTCTGGCATTATTTGTTTCCTTTTAAATAAAAAAGATGATGATGAAGAATACTTGGAATCCACCATGCTGTGGCTTCGGTTTCTTTAGAAAATGCTCAAAGCATACCAAAAAAGGTTATTCTTTTTTATATGCCCTTTGTATTTCAAACCTTGAAGGCTAAGAAAGAAGCAATGGAACCTGAGGCAGTGGAGTCAGTGTTTTTCTTCTATTAAGTATACTGTTTGAGCTAGATGCCTACTGTATATAGCTTTGAACTAAGGCATATATGTAATATTAAACCAGTGCCTTGTATTAGATGGTAACAAAGAATCCTATTGAGTTTATTTTATGTTTACATTCTTTAGCTGGACTCCAGCAGACTTCTGCACTGAAATCCATTTCTCAAAAGAGCAAACAGATTTTTTTAT
>CM044445.1:14663730-14678356 GCA_024363595.1 Xenopus borealis
GAGAGGAGGTATGATAGTTTGGGCCCTCAGCCTAAGGTTTTCTGGTTGTTCACTTGGAATCTCAGTCCGACACTGTCAGCAAAGAACATAAATATAAAGCAATAACAAGTATACCATTGTAGCCTCAGAGAGCAAATTGTTTGGAGCACTGTGGTAATTTTAGTCCACCAATATCTGAATTGGGTACTGGGCTATCCCTTTGTCATATTGGGGTCTTGATATTTACAGTCTAACCTCCGGTCCTAGTCCCCTTACAACAGCTATTTTATTCCTCTCTGCCTACAGCTACTGCTCTTTGGGGCAAATACAAGAGATCCTCTGCACTCAACCCATTATCAATATATTTAAGACACTGAAACCTTTTGTGCATACAGCTACTAAAAAATGCCTTACCCTTTAAACAAAACAGAGCTTGTTTTTCCATATATTGCAATACATTTAAGCTGGCCAACTATGTGAAAGTCATCCAATATCTGGCCAGATCTACTCTCAAATTGCTCTTTTGGACACCCTGACGCTGCTCCTTCAACAAAAACTGCTCTTGCCATAAAGACTGTGAATGACTTAAAATGAGCATCCTGACTGCCCACTAAGAGGTTGGGATGATTATAGTTCAGTGGAAGAAGAATCTTTAAGCCATGCTCCACAATGTTCCCAACAGAATGATTCACACCACTCACGCCATTGCTTCATGGCTTACCTGAAGTGGCCCCCAAGGTTCTCCACCTATTCTGTTGCTATTCCAGCACATACCAGCAGCAACACTTCCCTTGGGTTTAACCTTATACTGAACTGTGATATTGAATGCATCACCCATATAGTACAAAATGCTTCCATGTTACCTTTTCATTTTGAGCAATGACTGTAGAACCACATCTCTTTAGCAGAGAAGATCTGAAGATGTTCTCAGCAGCTTCCCATCTTTTTCTGATTCACAGTACATGTTCTTTGCCACTGTCAGATTCTACTAGAATATAGAATATAAATATAAATGTCACAGTACAAGGCTGATTAGTAATTCATTCAGATAAATCTTTACATGCCATCTCAGAATGCTGTCTTGAACCCTTTTGGACAATGGCTATGAAGAGCTCATGAATGAGAAATAGTATATGTTAGATTAACCTCTGTTGAAGAATGCTTTAGGATTGTGAGACAGGTTCTGTTCCCAACCCAGCCAAAGTAAGGATTCAAGTGATTATCCCCAGGGCTTTACTTTTCTAGTATTTTATCCAGTAAAATTACAGATGAGAGCAGGTATGGTTGGGTTGGACACCTGGTATGTGAGCGTATTTATTGGCAATTACATTACTGCCAACTTCAAACACCTCATTGTTGACCTGCCCAGTAATACCCAGATCCCATACAACATTCAATATTCCATAAAACTTTCCCCATGTATACCCCCAGTGCCCCTTATGTTGCCACTGGATATTTTCATTTGAGAAGGTGGAAACCCCCAACAACAGATGAGAGCGGGTATGGTTGGGTTGGACATCTGGTATGTGAGTACTACCCAAGAAATGGCTATCTTTATATTAGAGAATTTATACGTCTCTTAACAGAAGTACCTTTCCTGAACAGTTTGCGCAATCTAAACAAAAGATCCAAACAATAATAAACACAATATAGATGACTATAATCCAAGGTTGTCACTACTTAAATTGTCATAATATAAATTGGGAAGGCCACAGGAGTCATCCCGCAAGAAGCCAAAATAGTATACGTTAACAATCAGGAACCGAAGTATTGGTCATCATGAAAAGTACTGTTCAGCAAGAAAATCCCTTGCTCATTTAAACAGCAATCGGTATTGGATCCGTTATCCGCAAACCCATTATCCAGAAAGCTCCAAATTACAGAATGTCCCTCTCCCATAGAGACATGGGAAATAATCCAATTTAAAAAAAAAAATTATTTCCCTTTTCTCTGTAATAATGAAACAGTACATTGTACTTGATCCAAACTAAGATATAATTAATCCTTATTGGATGCAGAACCAGCCTAATGGGTTTATTTAATGTTTACATGATTTTCTAGTAGACTTAAGGTATGAAGATCCAAATTACAAAAATATAAATTTTTCTGCAGACCCCAGGTCCCAAGCATTCTGGTTAATAGGTCCCATGCCTGTACACAAGATCAGGGTCGGACTGGGGGGCCCGGGGCCTACCGGGACTCCTGTCCAGGGCCCCCTCCGGACCCCCTACTAAAGCAGAAAATAGTTTTTTTCTTTTTTAACAGGGTTGGGAGAGTGGGTCTGGCCTGGTGTTGGGCCGGAGCCCACTGGGTTTTTTTCCGGCATCCCTCCGGGCCAGTCCGACCCTGCACAAGATTTTTATCCTGCTATCACTAGTTATTACATAGTGCAACTTAAAGAGGAAGGGACGTTTACTAGTGATGGGCGAATCTATCCCATTACGCTTTGCTGAAAAATTCACGAATTTCTAATGAAATTCACAAATTTGCGAAAAATTCGCGAAACGAGTCGCGTCACATTTTCGTCGCGCGTCGTTTTTTTTTACGTGCGTCTCGTCTCGTATTTTACGCCAGCAAATTTTCTGCAGGCAAATTTTTGCTGGCGTTTCAAGAATGTATTCACCGGCAGTGAATCGCGGTAATTCTCTGCAAATTCGCGCCTTGACTGGAGACTCTCCACCCCTGCAAAATAAATACTTAATTCTGTAATGTGTTCTATTATCAGGCGGATACTCTTCTGCCAGTTAACTGTGGTTTGTATTATGTTAATCGGAGAGTTTAAGACACAGTTGCATTTAGCTGCAGCTGTCTTTTATTGTATCCATGTTGGACACAAAAATGGGCCTGAGATGCTCCCTGGGAATACATTTTGTTAGAGGCCGCCATAGAAATAAAACCTTTGGGAAAAGTTAATGTTCTATCGCGTTTCACAGACACTTGAACATTCTTACTGCCACCTTGTGGCACTGCCCAGCATCAAGTGCTTTGTTTTTAAAGGAACCAGTATTGCTCTGCATACAGTGTGCAAAAGACTGATTTCAAAATGTATAGTTACTGTAAATGAATTTTAGATTCAAATGTATATTATTTAGGGGCTATCTCTTTCATATCCATATCCAAAAGTGTAAATGTATACTTTTGAATGTGTCTTGATTGTATTGTAGACTCTGTAGTCATTGTAGACTTCCCTGACTTCAATGAATGCTAAAATCTGAATAGAGCATCTTCTACCGACCAGTTCCTGCTGAGTATTTTGGCAGAATATTAATTCCCAAGTTTGGCGGTTCAGTAAGGGATGTACGTAATTGTAGTTCCCAGCAATCTAGACGTCTGTGTAAGGAGGCGGAGTGCTCCCAGAGGACAACAATTGTTGGCTGGTATCAATAAGGCTATTGCCTAAAGGCTTTTCAAGTGGTTCTTGGTGATGATATGATTTGGTACCAACTAAATAGCTGCCCACGTCCTTCACGTAGTGGCCAATTGTTGAACTGGTTCTTTGTGTTCCTTGGCATGTTCTTTTTCTGATTATGTTTTGTTTGCCACCAAACCAGTACTTGTTTTCTGCTGCCTTTGGCCTATTGACTGTGTTTACAGACATTCTTAGGACTTCCTCCTGTTCTATACTGATTAGGTATCTCTTTATGAATTGTCCCTGCTATTGGTATGTATATGCTACTACAGGTATGGGACTAGGGTTGCCACCTTTGAAATTTTTTTTTACCGGCAGTAGGGGGGGTGGGAAAAAAGGGGCGTGCTGTGACGTACAAGGGGGTGTCATGATGTAAAGGGGCGGAGCCATGACCCGACCCCGGGAAAAAACGGTAAGTTTTTAGTGGGTTGGTGGCGGGCCAGGGGCCTTTAATAGGGGTATTACAGATTTACCGGCAGCTACAGTACATTGCCTGTAAATTTGTAATACCGGCCCCGGCCTTGGCCAGTGTCTTACCATCTAGGCCGGTAAAATACCCACTGGGTGGCAACCCTATATGGGACCTGTTGTCCAGAATGCTCGAGACCTGGGCTTTTCCAGATAAGGGATCTTTCCGTGATTTGGATCTTTGTACCAAGTCTACTAGAGAATCATGTAAACATTACAGGGATACAAAATGTCTAGCCCCATGTCAGATTTCAAAATTGTATATAAAAAAATCTGTTTGCTCTTTTGAGAAATGGATTTCAGTGCAGAACTGATGCGTTTTGAAAAAAAACATGTTTTCCCATGACAGTATCCCTTTAAATAAACCCAATATGCTGGTTTTGTTTCCATTAAGAATTAATTATATTTTAGTTGGGATCAAGGTAAAAGGTACTGTTTTATTATAACAGAGAAAAAGGAAAACATTTTTTAAAATTACATTGCATTGGAGTTTATGGGAGACGGCCTTTCAGTTATTCGGAACTTTCTTGAAAACGGGTTAACTGTATATAGTTACTTAGTAATATCTGTGCTGAAAAATGACAACAGACTTCTCCATACTTGTCCTTGCCCCTTTCCAAATAAGGGACCTTTCCGTAATTTGAATCTTCATAGCATAAGTCTACTAGAGAATCCTGTAAACATTAAATAAACCCAGTAGGCTGGTTTTGCTTCCAATAAGGATTGTTTCTATCTTTGTTTGAATTAAGTATAAGGTGCTGTTTTATTATTACAGAGAAAAAGGAAATAATTTTCCCAAAGAGTCTATGGGAGACAGACTTTCCCTAATTCAGATCTTTCTGGATAATGGGTTTCCGGATCACGAATCCATATCTGGATTGCCTGGGACCTGGAGTTTTCCAGATAACACTATTTCAGATATAATCTGCGTTCCCTAGGCCAAAAATATCAGTCACCATGATGCTGTCACCATTTCGACTCCTAGCTCTCACTCGCTGTGCCTTATTAATCATCTGCCAGTTTGTATTTGGTTTCTTTTGTCCTGAGCTCACATAAACTGTTACCTCTGCAGTCAGAGAGTTTGGACATGCTTTGTCATTTATAATTAACTAAAAGCGAAACTGGCAGAACTGTAGTAAATTCGAAATAGTACATTCTGTTCCGGAATGCAGCCTGGAACTGTGATAACCAACCAGATATCTATACAGGGAGGGCTAAGTAAGAAAACAGCACGATCCCAATGGTTATGAGACCCTTTCGTGCAAGACATGCTGATCCAGCCTTTGCTGGTTCTGTATTATTTAAACAATGTATATTCTTTTAGGCAACAACCTACCTGAAAAGGCATAGCTTTAACTATGATTATGAAGCATGCAATTTATTTCATTTTTGCCATTAGTGATGGGAGAATTTGCGGCAAATTCCCACAATTCTCCACTGGCGTCTCATTTTCGATGCTTGCAATGTGAGCCGGAGTCCAAAAACGGATGCCCGCATCCAAAACGAAACACCAGCGGCGTTTCACAAATTTTTCGACAAAGCGGAACGCCCCAAATTCGCCCATCACTATTTGCCATAGTTCCAGTTTAAGCTACTGTATTTCTTTATGAAGTGTCCCTGCTATTGGTATGTATTTGGCAAGCCATAAATGTTTGTTTTGTACAAACACACCCAGCAACACACCAGACTACCTCCTGTTAGCTAGCCACCTCCACAATAGGAGTACTAGCAAATTATTTTTCAGAGCCCCGAAATTTCTAGAGTTTGACCTGTTTTACCAGTATTTATTGAAATTCTATATAAAGTAAAGTCTCGTGGGGCCCCTATATCTCATGGGGGCATGACTATTTTTATTTGGGCAGGCTTAAGGTGACCATAGACAGGGAGATCCGCTGGTTTGGCAATATCGCCAAATGAGCAGATCTCTCCCCAATATGCCCACATTGAGTTCATAATGGAGGCTATAGGGGTGGTCGGATCGCGGGACTGCATACACGCAGAGATGCGCCCGAGATTCGACTGGGTTTTTTTTACCTGTCTGAATGAGATCTGGCCGACTTTCATCCAGATCTTGATCGGGGGAGCCCGTTGGATTGCCAATAAGCTGCAGACTCGGTCTGTCGGCAGCTTTTATCGGCCCGTGTATGGGGGGCCTTAAGTCTAATGTTACATCAACAAATTCTTCCCCTGTGATTTTCCACTTGTAGGGAAACAGCTGATTCAGCCCCATGTTATAAGCATTGACATTCACCTGTCTGAGCACATAGACTTTGTCTAAAAATGCACTAAAATCTGAAATCTGACTGACTGATGGGCCCATGGGCTGCAGGTTTAAGTATGAAGTCATTTTATCACTTAACATTTTTCACCCAGACTATTTTGAAAATAATATGCATAGCATTCTTTTCTTATCAAATGTATAGAAAAAGCTCAGTTCATTCACATTACTGGAAATCAGGGCTAATTATTGGGCTGTTTAGCATTAAAGCATGTTTATTGATCTACTTTCACATAAAACACAAGGGATATTTATTCATGGGAGATCTTATAGATAGAAAGTATGATGCAAATTCGAGCTAGGCGAATAAATTCACCCATCACTATTCTTTACTTCACCGATTTAATAACAAGTGCAGGCGTTCCTTCACTAGTGAAAGAGATAGACACTAGCTTTGCTTCGCAGGCCAATTTTCACTCTGGCGAATGGACATAACGCTGCAAATTCACTAAGATGTGGATTTTACTGATCGATACCTCTTTTGCCAGACTTGCCTTCACCAGCTCTGACCTGGCCAAGTCCATTAGAGTGCATAGAACATCCTCAATCTTCATTTACTTATATTATAATTTTTGACTGTAATATCTTCTAAGTCCAAAAACTCTGGTGTCTTTAAAATTTTTCAGGGTGTTATGCTACAAAAGCATTAAAACATTTCTCGGGCACCTGGTTTTCCCCCATACATTTTCTACTATATGGCACAGTATTTAACTGTGGGCTTATGTGTAGGGCATTAGAACAACGCTATTGACTTTATTAAGGTTCTCTTGGCATGTCTAGTTATCAGTGTTAATGTAATGTATTAGATGCGCCATGTAACATAAATAGCTCCATTCCATTCCCCGCCATAGGCAAATTAGCATGAGCGCAAGAACTCTAGTGAAGTTGCGCTAGGCAGAATTGAACACTAGTGCAGCTTCGCTTTGATTTGCTCGCTCTGCCGAAGTAACACTAGAGATAGAGGGGGATAGTGAAGACAAACTTGATTATTTCAGAAACAGTACAGAATATTTAATTGATTGTATTTAGCAGGTTTCTTATTTCAGCGTGCTGAAGATAATAGTAAATTCTCAATTTTGCGATAGCTACAATTAATCCTTGTTAGAAGCAAAAAATAGCCTCTTTGGTTTCTTTAATGCGATTTTATAGTATGAAGATCCATGATTTTCTGGTATGAAGAGCTAACTTACTGAATGATCCATTATTTGGGAAAACCCCAAGTCCTGAGCAGTCTGGATAACAGGTCCCATACCTGTACCTGTATCCAAAGACACTTTCTTCTGCTTATATATAAATGTGGTATGAGATGTCACATTTTCAGGGTTCTCACTGCAACTCGCAGCAAGATAAACGGCTGAGTTGGATTATGTGCAAACATTATTTGTAGGTTTGCTTCTGTCTGCATGGAGTTTCAGGTCAAACATCTGGGACAGACCATTGTCATGGGGGCACTGATCAGCCTGTCCTAAAGATAGGTCCCCAATGTAGGACATGACTCCTCCCTCTCTAGCTTACAAAGTAGGGGTTCAAAAATCAGTTCATGTACCCAAAGATTCATGAAGTTTACCTTTCTTTGCCAGCTCCCAATAAACTCAAGTATAACATCAAACGATTTGTACGGAGTCAGCATTGCAATAGCTTAGGGAAACAAGCAGTATAGCAATACTATAATATATAGTGTAGTATATTTACATCTTTTTTCAGTTTATTTAGCCCACTTTCCAGAGTATCACGTGGCATGCGAATATGTTAAAGTCAAATCACCACGTGTAGCTTAGATGTATACTCACAAACGTTTAATATATTTTTTATGCCCTTCAAGGTGTCTTAATCCTGGTCAGCAAGTCTGGTCTCATGTTATTGCTTTAGAGTGCAGTGAATGGAATGCAGGGGTGTAGCTACAGAGGAAGCAGACTCTACAGCTGTAGGGGGGCCCAGGAGGTATAGGGGACCTCACGAGGTCCTAATTAATGAGCAATTTCAACATGTATTGGTAAAACAGAACAACCTCTGGATATTTGGGGGCTCCTAAAATTTATTTGCTGTGGGGGCCCAATAACATCTAATTATACCACTGATTGAATGGAATTAAAATGATGGGGGGTTGTGGTAAAATGTGCTTATCTGCCAACAACTTTTTTGCATACTAACATTTTATTTTCTTCAACTGAAGCTGGCCAACTGCTTCTAAATAAATTCCAATAGGCCTAAACGAAAATTTGCTCTTAGTAAGAAGGGGAACTTTATTGTCAGTATGAAGTCTTTGCAGAACAGATCTGGCCATGCTGCAAGTAAAGCACCAAGACACCTAAGCACTCTCACCCAGCATGAAGTCCCCTCTGCAACTCTTTGTCATGTAGGTATAATATCTCAGTATACGCTGCATAAAATATTAATTTAGCAGATTCCTTCATTGCACACACATGCACTGGCTTCTTTAAAGAGACTTAAAAGTTGCAAACAGCAGGACAAATCTAATTTTATGAGACAAATATTGTTGTGCAATTATAACAGCTGCTGAAAAAAATACATATGCCATTTTGCAGCTTCTGATCTTTTCTAGTTGGCTTAGAGCATCATTATTGTGTAGCTTCATACTTTATTTATAGCTATGGGTTATTGTAACAAACACAACAACAACAGAATTAAATTCCCATTTCTGCTCCCATTACTTGGCTTTTCAGCAGCTAAATTCAGAAAATCTAAAGCTAGATGGTTTAGAACTGAACTGTCCAACTGGAGGCCTGTGGGACACATATGACCCCAGCTCCACTGACCTTTTTAGATATTATTATTTTATTATGACCTGGCCCCCAACATGTTGTGTGATGGATAAATGGCCTTCTTTATGAAACAGTAGAACAATACTGAACTAAAGTCTGTGCAAATATAGTTTAATTACTTCTGATCATAGAAATTTTAAAGGGAATTTATAGGTGCACATTTATAAAGTATTATTGTAGTTAGCACATCTGCTTTGCAGCTGTGGGGTATTAGGTTTGATTCCAGCCATGGAACTATATACAAGGAGTATTAGCTTATACACTACCCGCTTGGAGTGCTGTCCGAAATCCACATTGAAGACGCTAATATTAATAACAAAGTGGCTTTATTGTAACACACTGTGAAAACTTTTTGGCAGAGGGTGTGCAAAAACCTACGCATTTTGTGCCTGTATACTTTATACTATACTTTAGTTTACTTAGGAAAACTATAAATTTATTTTTCAGTAGTACCCAAGCTTTCTAAATCTGCCTGATATTCTTTGTATTTCCACTTCTGGAACAAGATTTGGAGCTCTAAATTGCTATTTTTCATGAAATAGGGATTCACACCAGAAAATTTTTTTATTTTATGCACCAAAATTGATTTGGAAAGCTTCAATTTTCATAAATGTGCCAATACCAGATATGTATAGTTTAATTAAGATTTCTGACTACCATAGCAGTAAATTACCAAATTTCAAAACACTACAGTAGAATATGGCGTACTTTGGTTTACCCAATCCAAAATGGGTAACCATGTCTTTTCTACTACTACTACAAAAAAACCAAAACTTTAATTGTTCAAGTTCATATCTCACACATAGCATTAGGTACCAAGAAATAACATCCTAAATATGAATGCCAGGGGTCCAATGAAGAGTTTGATGACCATTGTGCATAGGATTACCAAAGTATCTGGTGTTTAGAGACCCCAAAATGAAGTAAGAGAAGGCATCATCACATTCACTAAATTTTTGCAAGGTAAAAACGCAAAAAGATACATAGACCCCCCCCCAAAGCCTTATATTTTTGTAAAGAACATATTCAGACAAATCCAAAATGGGTAACCATGTCTTTCTACTGCAAACTACGAAGTCACAATGCCTTCCCAAAATTGTCGGTTTTGATGAAATACTTGAAAATCTCCTCAAAACTTCCATGTTATGGAGCAGAGTGAATTAAACAGTGTAATTTAAAAATAAAAACTACACCATAAAAATCATGACTGGATCCCATTAAAATATGTCAATGCCTTAAAGATGTAAAATTAACTGATCTGAATGAATTAACTGATCTGAATGAATACCTTTATTGCAATCACAGAACTAATCCACTGCATTTTACTGAGTTATAAAGCTGTGTATTCACTTTTACGCCAAACCAACAGTAACATTTATGCAATCTATATTATAACTATCTATCTAGAATTGACATAACCCATTAAAGTTAACAACGCAAATTCAGCCACTGAATTTCTGGAGTGAAATGTAGCATGAATTACTGCTTGAAAAGTGAAACTGTAACTGCGTTTTTTCAGTTACAGGGTGAACCTCCACTCAACATGTTCAAGCGTTAGCATCCCCCCCCATTCATATACATAATAAATGGGAAAAGGATGTAGGAACAATGTTGGAATGTAAATGAGAGGATGTACTAGGCTCCGTTTCCCTTGTCTTATCTAACTACAGACAGTTACATGTAATAAATAAATCATATTGAACTAGAGTTCTGCACTAGTTCAGATGTTCATTAGTACCAGCAAAGTAGTAAGTATAAAAGTCAGAAAAAGACAAAATTCTAATCAACATGTGACTCTTGTAGTTCCTCAAAACTGAAAGCAGCAATTGTGTCAACAAATCACTCAGATTTTTGTTATTGTAATCATATCTGAACATGCAGATAGGAACTTCATGACTTGTACAGGTATAAGACCTGTTATCTATAATGTTTGGGACCCTGGGTTTTTTGTATAAGGGAACTTTCCCTTATCTCCATTCCTTAAGTCTACTAGAAAATCATATACTGTAAAGATTACATAAACCCATTAGTCTGGTTGTGCTTCCAATAAGGATTCATTATATCTTATTTGGGATCAAGTACAAGCTACTGTTTTATTATTACAGAGAAAAAGGAAATACGTTTTAAAAATTTGGATTATTTGGACAAATTGGAGTCTTTGGGAGATGGCCTTTCCATATGTCAGAGCTTTCTGGATAACAGATCCTTTACCTGTTACTATTCACAACTGCCAAGCAACCATGTAAACTGTGCTGTTTTTGTTTATCGTTTCCCAACTGATTTGGGAAATTTGCATATCTCCACTCAAAATGATAGAAACAAGTTATTCACCTAGTTTTTGCTTTCATTAAAGACAATGCTACGTTTATGGGAGAAATGCTTCAAGAGGACACAGTTATGATCTTGATCTTATGTTGCACTCTGGTCTTAGCCTAGTCCTTGACTTAAATTATTGGTTCTGGTTTCTATATTCCCTGTATCTGTACTAACAGTCACAGCTTCCACCTGCTTTCAAGGTTTTGGGGTGATCTCTGCTTCTGCTCTGCGTAACTACAAGCAGACCGTGTAGCTACAAGCAGGTAGAAGCAGTGATTATTAATACAGCTACAGGGAGATGCAGGAAGAACCACATTCGCTTATCTCAGCCTGCTGAAAAAATGCTGGCTGATAGCAGTGAAGCCAATGCTCGGTGTGCTCAAGGCCTTACATTCATCCGTGCACAATTGTTTTTCCCCCCAATTTGCCCCTATCTTAGTAAATAATTACTACCGTCAGTATAGCAAGACAAGGAGTATAATGTATAATGTACATTTATAATGTAAATTTATATTCCCATATCCAAACACAAGAGGGACAATTTCCTAAGAATGAACTGAACGCTTAGCAGTGGGAAATAGGAGTTGCTTTACCCTTTTCTTTAACGCTTGCATCCCTGCCTTATTTTACAGCGCCCAATCCTAAAGGGCAAATTTTTCTGGTCGAATTTTTACAGCGCTACGCAACAAGTTGGCGCTATAGAAATACATGTTAATAATAAAGGGGAAAACTCACATTTTTAGAGGTTTCTAAATCCGAAAATACTCCATCTCAAACCTGAATGGCCCTGAAGATGTTTCTTTACATTGTCATCCGACCTGGTTTTCGTCCGATAATTCAATAAATTCGAGTTTTCTCAGTAACAATTTGAGAAAGTGTTTTCAGAATTTCCATCGTACGATGGATTTGAATTGATGCACAATTATGTTGCAACTTTTTTTTTTACTTTGACTGTTTTAAGAAATATTATAGATAAATGAGTTCAATTTGTGTATGGGACTGAGGTTGACTTACAGTAGTTTAAATTTAAAAAATTAGATTATTATAATTTTTTCTAAATAACCCCCTATGTGTCAGGCTGTTAGTGGGCAGTATAGCTTTATAACCAGAATGCTTTTTTGCTTTTGTGCATTCTCAAGTAGGATCAAGTACCCACGGGTTACCTGCAAAATCCTGCGGTACCCTGCGGGTTGCATGTAGAAGTTCTGGGTGCAGATATGGAAGCGGGTCGGTGGTTCTGCGGGTTTGTGGATTGAGGGTCAGGCCGCGGATCTTTTCGCGATTTTTACTAATTTTTTTTGAGCACTTCTACTTCCAATGATGTCACTTCCGGTTTACAATAACAGCACTTCCTGATTCTTGATGGTTAGCGGGTCACGGGTCTGAGTTGCAGATAATGTATTTGCGGGTCGGGTCCAAGTGGGTAATAATGCGGGTCGCGGGTCCGAGTTGTGGATTGCAGGTTGCGGGTAGGGGAAGAGTATGGGTCCCAAAAAATGGCCCCACGCAGGACTCTATTCTCAAGTAGTCATGAAAGTTCTCATGCAAGGATTTTAACTGCTGGGTGTAACAGATTCTGGTGTCTGCAATCCTGCAGCTATCCAAATTATTATAGAATGCTGGCTGCTTGTAGTGTGTGTGAAGTATGTGAATAGTATGTCATAGATTAAAGATTTTAGTCCATTCTGCTCCAAAGAAAATATGTACATGTGGGCTGTAGGGAGTCATAGACAAATATTAGTGACTGTAAAGGATTGGGAACTGTTAAACACAATGCTCCGGACCTAGGGTTTTCCGGATAATGGATCTTTCCATAATTTGGATCTCCATACCTTAAGTCTACAAAAAAATTATTTAAACTTTAATAAACCCCAATTGGGTTGTTTTGTCTCCAGTAAGGATTAATTATATATTAATGTGGATCAAGGACTGGGTATTGTTTTAATATTACAGAGGAAAAGGAGAACCATATCCAAAATTGTTATTTGGATCAAATGAAGTGTATTGAAGACAGACTTCCCTTAATTCTGAGCTTTTTGGATAACGTGTCCTATACCTGTAGCTTGTCTTCTACTTACTGTTACAATGACAGCTATGTGCTGTCAGCCCAAGTCTTGGTTTCATAGTGGCCACATTTTCTACAGTAATTTGCCATTACAAAATACTTTGGGAACGTATGGTACTCTGGTTCAGCCCCACACTCCAAAAACATGCAGGAAAGGTGCTGCCATCTAAGAAATGCTCTTTTTCTTTGTATTTTGAATAATATGCTTGGGAAATGTTGTCTCTTGGCAGTATATTAGAATAAAGGATAAAGGGTAACCCGAAAAGGCACAGTGAATAAGGCTAACAGAGCCAGCAAAGTATGACTTTTATAGTTAGAAATCCACCCTGTTGAGAACCACTCAAACCAGTTGCGAGAAAAATTGCATCCTGATGCCAAAAAGATGTTATGTATAAGTTGCAGAGTTCCAGCCAAGCTTAACACTGTTTTGAAGAAGATAATATCATTTATCATTTTTCCTTTGATGAGATCCACCCACCGTATGTGCCAATAATTCTGCATACTGTACCATGTTCGGATGGTGCTGCGCTACACCGTAAAATTGAGAAAATTGGTCCCCGAGGCCAGAAATAACTATGTCAAATTCTGCTGTTTATATTTTATTGAGTGTCTGGCTTCTGGATATTTTGTAATTTAATATCTCTAAATGTCAGTGGAAAATTCTCCCAACCACAGCATGATGTTCTGTGACAGAAAATCATTCAAACAGAGACAGGAGAAGGCTCGTTAACGTGAATCTTTTTTTTTTCTCTCTCTCTCTCTCTCCATTTCGCCTATAAAATGTGCAGCAATACAGCAGGTCCTTGTTCATCTTTAAAATAGGTTTTTAAATGAGGGCGAAGGACGTTCTGTTAGTCAGATGTACCCGATAGTCTTCACTTGTTCCATGTACTTGAGAAACAGGTTCAGATTGGATCAATAAAATATATTAGAGAGTAAAAAAAAAACAAGAGTCCAGTTTGGATTATACGGAGAGTAAAATATGAACGTGTCAGCTGTTTTTGTGAATGAGAGACTTTAATAGTCGCGCTACGCTCAGCATCTCAACATTTTAGTTTAGTTAATGTCTCCCTTCTTCAAAAACTTTTAGGACAAAAATTTAATTTGATAAAGGGGGCTACATTTGATACAAGTCTAATCACCTATAGCAACTAATCAAAGGGGACCATTTATTAATTACCTGTTTAAAAGCAAACATCTTATGTTTGGCTGTTGTGATCAACTGCACTTGGGAAAACTTCAGTCTACTTTACTGCCCATGTGCACAGTCACTTGCACCCATTTTCAAGGACTTTCACCCATCATCAAGGACATTAAGGGGCAAATTT
>CM044445.1:14738696-14750320 GCA_024363595.1 Xenopus borealis
TCGGCAGCGGGGGGCCCTGGACGGCAGTCCCAGTGGGCCCCGGGCCCCTCAGTCCGAAACTGCATATATCCTGCATAACCATTCACCTTATACAATTTGTTTGCTCGTTTGTAATTTGTTGTGTTTGTGTAACAATACCTAGTGGTCTAGTGGGGTGGCAGGGACATCCCACTCTCCTCCCGTGGTCTTCCGTTTGGTCATACCTTGTCTGTTTTTTCATTGCCTAGCATGGGTCTATTGTTAGATTCCTGGGTGTGATTCTGGTTCCCCAAGGTGATACTTGTCTAGTGTCTGAACCACAGTCTGAAACCAAACTCAGGCTATGCAAGATCCAATATACAGCGTCCATTAGACTGAGATGTACTTGAAGGTGAAATTTAATGCTATCTTCTCTATCTCCAACCCAGGTTGGGGTGTCAGTAAATCTTTTGTCATTTCATCATTATATTTATTACCTCTATCATTATTGTTCAAATCAGGCAGCTGTTCTGTTCAATGAAACTCCAGGTCAAAACCAATAGGACCCATTTCCTTGATTGTTTTATACTATTAAAGCATGACATGACATTATAGTTAAGTTACAACCCCTAAGGGTGAATTTATCAAAGAGTGAAGTTCCGCCACTAGAGTGAAATTCCGCCGCTCTCAATTCATTTCTATGGGATTTTGAAAGGCCTATTTATCAATGGGTGAAGTGAATGTTCACCCTTTGATAAATATGGAGATATGAATGGAGAGTGGCGGAATTTCACTCTAGTGGTGGAACTTCACTCTTAACTTCACTCTTTGATTAATATACCTCCTAGTGAGAGCTTGGCTGAGAGAATAGTGAAGATAGAATCAAGCAATGATAGAATCCTCTTGGAGTTGTAGGTAGCCAGGATACTATATATGGACCTGGCCCCTACTTCACCAGCTAAGGCTAAATAATCCCTGTAAGGGTAACAGCATTATGCTGCCAGTATGTCATTGTTGGGGTTAATTCACTGCCTCTAAATTGAAAGATTATGATGACTATTGATTATTTGTCTTTTGAGCCTCTGCAACAATTACAGCGCTCTCATCAGCGATGCGGCAAGGCAATTTTCCCATTATAACAAGAAACCGAAAGAATGGCAAGTGCCCCCACAGCAAGTGGCTAAAGACACAGCTTAGTATCAAGAGAATACACGGGAGTCTACATTCCTGGATAAATGAATAAAAAAAAATATTTAACAACGTTTTCTCATTTATATCATTTGCTTTATAAAAAAAAAAGCAAAGTGTTGCACTTAGCTCTTAGACATGGCTATCTCAGTCTGACCGTAATCAGTTCACTCCGCAAAATTGCTCTGTAATGTCAAGTTTACGTTAAATTGTCACTAACAGGCTCTCAAATTACTCTTAACTTTGCATTTTCTTCTTTACTACCGCTTTCAATAGGAAGTGAAATTAACTGTTGTGAAGGAATCATTGGGCTCTGTGAACCCAAAGCTGCTTCTTTTGAAATGCCAGTTATAATCTCTCCAAACAGTTTCTTTGCTAACGAGACAACAGCAGCGATTGGAGCAAAGCCTCTAGCCTGCCCTCTCTTGAAGAGTATTTATTGTTATATATTGCCAGATATAAAGCAAGCACTCCAAATAAGTTATACTTTTCCAGTCTTGGAGTGTGGGCGATAAAAGTATGCTGTAGGCACAGGAAGAATAAAAGCGGAGTAATAAAACATGGCCAATGGATTGCTTGTGCACTAAAGTAAAAAGTTAGAGTTTTCTAAGACCAGATGGTGTCACTTCAACCACATACTTATGCAAAAACGAAGATGCCTCACCATATTCTTTTCTGTTAATTCAGAATATATTCTTTTAGCTTTACATTTATAGAATAATGTATATCTATAATACAGTCAGAATAAAGAGATCAAGATTCTCATTACATGCCGGCTCAGAAACCAGTGCAATTTGCATCAGAATTTGATCATCTCTGTTGCATCGGATTCTATGACATGTGAACATCATTTTCTGCTTGATGATTTGCAATGACTTCTAAGTTTTTCAACAGCTGCTCAGAGGATCTGGAACGAAATCCAAGATGGCGATCCCACGTGCACAACTTTGAAGGCCTGAATCATTACTGTTTTAGGAATTCTGAAACTTTTGGCTGGTGCTGTACGTTCACTTCATAAATACAGGTAGGGGACTAAAAACCTCTACAAAAATATTTGCCCCAACCTGCATCCTATCTAGATTATTACAAATTGAAAAAAAACAAAGTTCATGATCAGGGAGCAAAAAATGTCTCCTTTGGTTGACAGCACTGATGAGTTCAGTTTGGATGAACTGTAGAAGTTCAAAGGAATCCTACAAAAAGTGTTTGATTCAATGTATCAAGTAAAGTGCTACAATGGCTATATCTGTCATGTGAACATTTGGTAGTCCACACATAAATCTTGGATAAGAGCAGCAAAAAAAACTAGAAATTGTAGGGGTTAATAAAAGCATTTAATGGTGCATTTACAAATGATTGGGGCAGGACCAAGGACCTGTGTTTCCACAAATGAGTACATTGTTACCTGCTTTCAGCAGCTCTGTATCATGCTGGCTTGTAGACATCCTTTATCCTATTGTCCTATTGGATAAGGTGCAAGGAGATTGTAATAATATCTGGGAGGTGACAGAGACGTCTTCTTTGTGTTCAGGCTTGTGCCGCTTCTGGGATTGACGTGCGTGGGGTTGACACCTACATCTGTGTGATGTGAAATTCAAATATTTAAAGGCACCATGTTCCTATTCACAAACACAACGTAGGTCTATTGTACATAGTTGCTCTGTTTTTCTCTGTTCTTTCACCCTTACATGTTCTTGGCCACTGTTGTACTGCTGCTTGAACCAACCTGTGGCCTTCAAATTCTTGATCTTGTTTCGCATTTACTGATTGGTTAGACACCGGCGTGTGAACTTGACTACGCTTCTGGTTCCTGATTCTGTATTGCACTGTATGATTGGCTTTGAACCTGGCCTGGTCTATGGCTACGCTTTGACCTAACCCTGTTCCTCCTGTTGCACTTTACGGTTCCCTTACCTGCCCAGGACTCATGTCCTGGTTCTTTCAGTTTAAGACCTGACAGCATCAGAGTAGTGGAGCGCTCCCCCTGAAGTGAAAGGCAGCTTTTATAGGTGGAAGTGTGAGTTGTGAGGGTTTTTGCCCCTTAGTGCTCTAGTCCACCACTTGCAGCATGGGATTTGTAAATGATTCCTTTAATCTTTTGTAAGATAATGCTGATCTTTAGAGTTGCAAGCTAAGAAGTGTATATTATACACGGTTATTTGTTGCACAAAATTAATTTTAATAAAATACAAATTTAGTTTTATCGTAGCAAAAGTAATTTTGGGAACGTCTTATAAAAACGTAGTTCCTGCTTACTGGTATCACTTTGCAAGATGGGTGCTCATCAGCAAAGAGCTATGACTAAGAGTCATTACGAGAAACTGACATTCCACAGGCTGGCTGATGGGTAATTCTAGGCACCTCTGTGATATTTGAACTTTCTACCTCCAGGATACAGGTCCCATCACAGACACGGGCTGAGACGGCAAAGCAATGTGTCTGGCTACTTCAGTAGAAGACTAATGAGCTTTTCAGTGGAATGTAAGGGTCCATCACACGGACGACTGGAAGGAGAGAGCCATGTATGATCAATGATGCCAACTTAACTTAATGTCATCATTAAAATTCTGAAAATCAATGTTAAAACAATCAGCCTTTTATTGTTTTTGGACAAAGAAGGGCTGTCCCAGTAGTGACATGTAGTAAAGGAATTTCAGTGATCCAGAGGAAATTAAATTAAATCAGATTATGAGAGCTCCCCGCACCAAAAGAAAAAAAAAGTGGATATGGGAATGTTTAATTAAAGATAAATCTGCAGTGGGGATTCAAGATTAAAGCTGTCATAGGCTTGTGTGATATATTGCCTCCCATTTCAGATATTATTTGCCTTTGTACTGAAAATAAAAAATGCACAGCCTTTTCTGATATTGGTTGAATAACAGAATGCTAATTCTTAAACACAAGTGAAATAGTTGCAAATACTTATTAATGTACAGTTTTAAGAACGTCTGTGAAGAATACCCCTTTTCATATGTCATCTTTATTTTTGAGGCTATGAAAGGTTTTTTTACTTCTTCGCTGCATTTCTATTTCACCACAATACACACCAAAACAAGCAGAGCCAGTGATGTGAAATATGCTGGCGCTCTAAATATAAATTTTAATAAACAGCTTTTAAACGTGAACAATGTTCTCCTAGTTGCATTCATTCAATGCAGTGTGCTTAAAGCTGTACGTAGCTACTTGTATTCTTAAGGGCATAACCAGCTGTTGACTCGCAAAAGTTTTGTGTAATACATAAAGTTAATGATCATTGTTAAAAACATTTTTTTACAGGCTCCCAAAGAAGATGAAAAATAGATTTTAGTAGTTCATGGCTGGCTCTCAAAGTTTTGAAATGAATGACGCTCAGGGTAACTTTTAAAATTTTCCATTTACAAAGAATTCCCTATTGATTGAGCTTCATCCAATGGGATTTAAAGCACAGCCACGGCAGTATACTCAAATATATCAGGTTACGTATTTATAAGTGTGATGCAAGGTTTCCCAACCAGCAGCTGTAGAGCCAGGAAAATGGGTTTACTAGAATTGTTTCATTTATTTATTCAGTTGTTCATGGCTACATTTAGTGGCTATGGACTACTAAAATGTGTTTCATCTTCTTTCATTGCCTGCTCATGCAGTTCGGGGTCTTTGCACATTAGATTAAAAAAGAGTTTAGCTCTATCCCAAACTTTGCACATGCTACAGTTGATTTGAGTGGAAATCTGGCAAGGTTGCACTTCAGCACCATGGACAGCATACACATTTTGAATTGGCTCATTAAGGTGTTACAGCTGACAAAGGTGAGAAATAAAGCCATGTTTAGGGTGAATTGCACCCTTAACAATGTAGTCTAAAAGCTACAGTGCTTTTTTTTATCAACACCTGCTTACAATCCACATCAAAACATGTATATTTAATTTTGAGGACATACAAAAAACTGACTCTTTGCCCCCAGCGCTCCTGTACCTGTCTCTAGTCCCCTACTGCAGTGATTTTCAACCTTGTGCCTCCAGCTGTTAAGAAACTACAAGTCCCACAATGCATTTGCCTGACTGTGGCTGTCAGACTCCTTCATTGCATTGTGGGACTTGTAGTTCCTTAACAGCTGGAGGCACAAGGTTGAAAATCACTGCCCTACTGGACAGAAGACTGCATTATCAATAAGGAATCCATGTTAGAATGGAAGGTGCAGTGTGGGGTTCCGGGTCTCCATAGATATTGTAAATGGTGATACTGCAACCAAAAGCAAATTTTTGCTCATTAGCTCAGCATGAAAACTATCCAGTCTGATAAATGCAGGTACTGAAGGGCTGATTGCAACTAACCAGATTTCTATTTTAAGTAGCTTGGGGCAGGCTTTTTAAAGTATGCTGACATGTATTCTAAAATACTGTAAAATATTAGGAAATATGCAGTGACCAGCTTAGCTGTTGAAAAACAATTGGCTGATGGAATTCAGTATGAAGTGTGTATAGCTGCAGGGAACATTCCGTCCAGTGATAGCTGCTCAAACAATTATAGTGTCCTTATTGTCTAAAATAATTTTTGAAACGAAACCAGGTAAGTATTTGAGAATGCTCATGATCATAGCCAATGAGTGTAGAGCCCTTAGGAGTCGTGGATGAATTATAAATCTGCAGATAAAGGCAGTATATGGCATGCTCATATCATCATGCAACATTAAATATTCAAGAGAACGCTGACAGATAATTAGGTTTTCAACTTTATTTTAAAAATGCAAAGCTTATACCTGTACCGGAAAACGTTTCTTTCATTTTAGCAATTTGGATAGGGGAAACAATTATAATGGGTCTAAGCGATTTGACTTCACCAGGGCCTATAGGGAAGTCTAGGAACAGAAAAAGATGTACAGTACCATTGACATTACTATAAAGTGCTCAGCCCACAATTACACACACATATGCATGAATAGTTATAGGATCTAGGATTAAGGAACGGCCAATGAAATCAGTTGGGCTGTTTGAATGTAACCAGTCGCATAAATATTATTGACACAACTGCACTGATGTGCTTGGGTGAAAAGCAGTAGAGCGATCATGATTTACAGCTGAGATTGTAGCAATCTTCACTTAGCAACTCAAGTGAAATATTCATTTTAAACTTGATTTACATGGTAGACTACTTTGTAGACTGCTACTCTAAAGCTGGCCGTAGACATAACAATTACAATATTTCTTGGAAAAGAACTTTCCAAGAAAGATCGTTCTTTTCAACACACACGTTGAAATATACAGGTAGAAACCATAGAATTCTACCTGTATCTGACGATTCAGCACTAACAATGGCCGATGTTAAAGGCATCCAATCAAAATTTTTCCATCCAGCCCGATCAACCAGTCGACCGATATCTAAATCCTCATTTCCCACCATACACACACCGAATATCTTACGAAAATTAGTTTTGTACAATATTATCTGTGCGTCTATGGCCACATTAAGTTAGTCATGTTTATAGACATGATTGATGGCTAATCCAAAGTAGTCTAATTTTAAGCTTGATCAGTTACAGATTTAGCAGTCAGACTCAAAACCCAAAGCCCAGATTCATAAATTAAAGTAGTTGTTTACCTTTACAACCACCACACCAATGATTCTGAAACTGGCTAACCCTTTGTAAATCTCAGCAGGCTTTTACCACTTCTACCACCTCTTATCTTTCTCCATGTACTTACAATCTTAAGGTAATAAAATGGTATGAGAGCTCTCTCAGTTGATTGAAAGCCACCATTTTAAATCATTTGCTGATATAAAAAAGGACTATAATCTATCCCATCGAGAGTTTCACAAGTGCCCCCACTATTTGTTAAATTTGATTCAAATGAGCAATAATCAATGGCTTCTCCAGAGTCTCTTTATTCTCTTTTCTCTGTCTCCCACTCCTTTTTCCTTCCTCCCCTCTACATACCCCCTTTCTTTTTTTCCCATTTGTCTTGCTTTGTTTTGCTTTTGTTTTGTAGTATTGTATCCCACTGATGTTTGAAACAAGGCTTCAATAAAAATTGAAAATGTAAAAAATCCATTTTTTTTTAGGTTTTTTTTTTGTTATTTAACTTTTTGTTCCTCAGCTCTTTGATTTTGCATTTCAGCAGCTATCTACTTGTTGGGATCTTGTTTATCTTAGCAACCAGGCAGTAGTTTGAATGAAAGATTGGAATAAGAATAGAGGAGGGATTAAATAGAAAGATAAGAGGACATAGAATTAAAGAGATATACATTAAAAAGAACAGATATAGCCACTGACTTGTGGCCTGGCATCAACACACAACAGTCTTCGGCCTAGTGCTTGTCAGGCCTACTGCTTGGATTGGTATTTAAAGATTCACTTTTGCCTTTTATAACTAAACATGCAGCATGTTGGTATATTCAAGATCCAGCCCAAAAGTAATCTTCTTCCTCCTTGAAATACATGGCACTTTATTATATGTGAATAAATTTATTTGTTGCACTTGTGAATGTAAAAAGGCAGTGCTATAAACACATGTATGTGAATACATAATTATTATGCGTTCACTTTAGTAAGTGCCTGTGAGTGAAAAAGCCTGTGAGTGATTCTGAGCCTATATGGGCAATAGCTTGCAAACTTTGACGGGATGTTTATATAACAAGGCTGACTACAATGAAACAGGACAAGTTGCAAAGTTTGGGAATGTTTAGGAAACAAATATGTTCAATTTTTTTTATGGAGCGAAGTTTTGTCTTTAGAACTTAGTAGGCTTTTAAAGTAGGGGGGTACATATGTTTTAATCTAAGTCATTCTTTTCATATTACTTTGAAAAGTTTGCCTGTGCTGTTGGCTTTCATTTTGATTACTTTTGATTGGTGAACTTGGTGTCCAGCTGCCTCTTGCTGTCAGTGCTCCTCTTTGTGGTACATATAGTCTATCTCTTGGTTACATCAAGGGAGAAGGATACAACCTTTACTCATTTAGTAGAGTGGGGAATAGAAGGAAACATATAAAACTAAAATAAGCTTGTCAAAAAAGAATATTTCTAGCACAATTGTCAGTGAGAAGACTTCTTCATGGGTTATTCTGAGGTAGAAAGGAAATCTAGTTCTAACATAGAAGAAAAATCTTTTAAGGCAGGCTGTCCACTGAAGATCTGTCAGCAAGCAAGAGACTGTAGCTCTGCAACTGGTCTTTGTTGTGGAATCATGGAGAGTGACATGCAGAACTGTCAAGCCTATCTGTCATTTCCTCAGAGTGGGAAGGAAGTTTTAGTGCTCTTCCCTCTGTATGTGTTTACACACTTGACTATGACTTGATTCAACATCAACGGTCTCTTCAGGTTCAGGAAATGCCTTTGGAGCAGATAGTCCTATTTCAGGAGGTCTTTTGCCCCAGCATGGAATCAGACCCTAAACATTAAATGGGCATCTTAATAACCAATTATAGATTTAGAAATATATCTGTTTTAAGAGGGGGTTACAAAAATGAAGTTTTGAAAAAGCCAAAAAAAAAGTATATCAGTTTTTTTGTGCATTGTGCCGACTGTGTCTGAGATTTCCAATTCACTTACCAAGCGCCAGTGCAGAAGCTCTGTGTAGATTAACATGCAGCAGAATGTTTTACTGAACATTTATGGAAAAATACACATAACCCCACACTTTGAGCATTTCCATAAAGAATGATGAATACACAAATATTAATATTCTGATTTTACATACTAAACAGATGGATATCCTTTGGTTGGCTCACATTCTTACTATGGCAGGGACAGCAGAGGAAAGGTCATAGAAGGAACTAGAAAGTGGGAATTTTCAAGGCATGCAAAGATGCAAAAGAGCAGCAGTGAGTAATTTCAGGCAATAAAAAAACATCTGCTAAAAATGGAGCTTTAGGGTTAACTTACTCTACTGTCCAGGAAGTCAGTGGTCAGTTACCTATGCCCTGTGGTAGGGGGATATATTTCCATTGACCCAGGGTAGTATATCAGTTCCTGTTTCCCTGTTCTATATAAGAGGAAAGAGCAGGTACCTAGTTTCTCTTTTAGACTCGTTAGTATGGCTGAAGATTTACCAGACGGCCTAAATCGGAAGATGGCCTCAGAAACCAGGGAGCAGACCAAACGTTCAATCAAGATGAATTGCATAGGTGCAAAAATAGAAAATGGGATATTTATATAGATATATGTAGAGTATCCATTGTAGGTCGAGAGTATAACTCCAAAATGGAGACATTTTGGATACAGAGACTCTAAAAAAAGAAAGACAAAGAAACCTATCTCCAATATACTTTAATTAAAAAATGTGTACCATTTTTATAAGAAACCTGAATGAATGCAGTGAATTTCTCCACTCATTTACTTCTGTGGATAGGAATTGTCAGACGGTCCCTAACTGCTGTGCAGGGAAACAATCATACTTTTGAACAGTAGTGGGGGCCCCTACCTTCTCAGCCATGCAGAACTCCAGCAGCTTTGTTTGTTTCCCTGTATAGCAGTCGGTGACTGTGTAGAGATTTGTATTGGATTTTATTTTTGACTTTACATCCCCTTTGCTGTTTCCAACTCCAGCTGCAGGGACAAAGATCACAGAGACAGATTTAAACACATAAACTGGGATTTTATTTGGAGGATATTTTGCTGCAGCCGCTGGTTCTGCAGAGTTGGAGAAAGTTTGTATTAAAAAAAACAAAAACTATCAAATCCACATTAGATTACATGAAAACACAAGACCCAGTGCAGTCTGTATATTCTGATTATTAATCAGTCTTGCTGTATCGGCTTCTTGCAGTTTATTTGACTTGTGCTGTTTTGATCATTTATGACAATCCCTAAGCTTAGCCTAGATCACACTGAGCATGTGCACAGTCTTGGTCTTGCAAAGATGTATAACAAAGTTACAAGATGACAGCCCCCTGTGGCCAACTTTGAAAGCATAAATCATTTGTTTGATTAGGCTTGTGGTGCAGTAAGTTCATGTTTATGTTTAGTATACAAAATACACCATTTCTAGCCTTATTCTAGTTTAGACTTCCATTGTCCTTTAATGTCCTGGAAAAAGTAAAGCTAATGACTACAATAAGCAAACAAAAAAATTATTCAGCTCTAACAAAATCTCCCAGAAACAATTAGCACACATTTTTAGGAATATAAATATAAGTGGTAAATTTAATAAGTTTTAAAATGAATCTTTTGAATTCAAAGCATAATACAGTATCCGAGGAATCAGTCACACTGTGATGGGAAAAATATTTGCTTATGCCTGACACTCTAGGTGTAAATTATTAATAGCCCCCTGCTGAATTAAGGACAATGCAATAAAACAATTTAATGTATGTTATGATGATGGCAGAGGAGACTATGTGGGAGGACGGTGGTAATCAAGTTGATGAAAATGACAGTCTGGCTGCAGAAGATTGTAGAGAAGACAAGCATTCTGCTAATTTATCTTCTTTCAGGAGATAAATGGAGGCAGCCTAGAAAGAAATTAATTTCCACCACTATACTTATTAATAATGTGGGAGTGATTATTCCAAATAAAAAAAGCGAGAAATAGTGGTTGAGACAGAGCATAGGCTTTCAGTTCTGCGTGTTTTTACTATTTTTCAGATTATGCAATAAAAAAATGTTTAACGTTATTTAAAAATCTTGGATTCAGATGGACTGACCGAGTATGAATACGATGCTGAAACACCCAATCAAAACCAGTGATGAACTCTAAGCTTTTTATTGTGAGTAATAGTGTCTCCAAAGATACAATATGTCATTTTGGGTTGAAATCACATTTTCTCAGCCTACTTTAATGTACGTGATTGCTCCTGCATTTATCTTATCTTGTTGCAGGACCTGATTGCTTGGTTAACAGTGTGCAAACATCATGAATACATTTCATCATGATTTGCAGACACTATAACCTTATCACAAATGATCAAAGACAACTCTATGTCATCAGGGAGATCATTTAATAATCTTGGCATTTATAAGAATTTATTCCATGTCAGTCTTAAAAATGCTAACGCAATGCTTTGCTTTAACCCACGAAGCTTCAGGGTAATCCATAAACGGCAACAGCATGGGCTTATAGGCACTCAAAGGATCCACAAGGGTCACAAAAAAAGTAAAATAAAAAAAGTCTTCATTTAAGGGTAAAGACACAATAGGCAATTTGGGGAGATTGAGTCGCCTGGCGACTAATCGCCTCAACTTTGTCTGGCGCTAATCACAAGCGGTGATTCGTTGCCTAAACTTGACTATTCGCCATATACGACCTGCCACATTGCTGTTTTAGCCTATGGGGGACCACCTAGAGCCCATCTAGAATCAATTGGTGGACTTTGAAAATTTGTTTTTGGGAAAAACTTTGGATCGAATACGCTAAAAATTAGATCGAATATGGACCTATTTCGGTTTTTCTTTTTCTAATTTTTTTTGCACTTCGAAATTCGACCCTTGATCAATCTGCCCCTTAACAATCCTTTAAATGCCTATAAGACCCTATAAGCTGCTGTCTTTCTTGCATTTCCGCTCCCT
>CM044445.1:14805593-14821348 GCA_024363595.1 Xenopus borealis
CTGGTGAATTATAATCGGTGTTTTCAGTCTTCTCTTTGTGATTCAACATTTGGGTCGTGCCCCTCCTGGACAAGTTGATTCCCACAGTCTGGGAAACTCTGCTGAGGGCCCCCAGTTTGGGGTCCAGCAGATTGGGACCCTCTCCATTAGAAATTCATGTTGTACATTTTAAATATCTGCTGCTTTTGTTTACTTTGCCCCAACTAAGCTTCCTTATCCCTTATTGTTAAGTGAGCCACAGGCATCTCCAAGGACCAATTAAATGAATGTTAAAAAGCCTTTCAGATAAAGGCTAAATAATCCTGCTACATGGCTTGTAAAATTCTTACCAAAAAATAAAGACTGGACTAAGTAAAGAACCAATCACATGTATTCTCTTTATGCGTCACCCATTCCATGGGCCATACATAACTAAAAACGGACTTTTTTCAGAATAAAACTTTTTTCCAAGACTTCACATCCATAGACAATTTTTTTAAAGCCTTTTTTGATGTGATCACAGAATTTCTTCAAACTAACAGCTATTTGTTGTTGACTTTTTTTTATATAGGGCATTCTGTACCCCCTTATAAAATATAAGGCTGCAAGAAGTCAAATCACTAAGGCGTTCAATGGTCATATATTACTATGAGGCAAGAGCTTGATAACATTTTAAATTATAAAAGGTATAGGATTAGTAGTTTTCAGAAGGGATCCTTCTGTAATGTGGAGCACCATTAAACATGAAATAACTAATAGAATTGTTTTGCCACCAATATGGATTCATTCCATTGCGTTACCATCAAGTACTTAAACAGGAGCTCAAGAATCTAGTGATACCGTATGTTGATATCAGAGTTTCAAGTTGCAATCGCTGATCCTTGCTGGACGCTTGGGGGGGAAATTACACAGGTTTTGTCTCACATGAGTCGGCATCCAATCAAATGTCTATAAAATCAAGGCCCTGTTGATTTGGTAGAAGTTTATATCCCCTTTTGCTCCTTCATTAAAGCCAGGAAAACACAAGACAAAGGTCAAATTCGTTGGATCTCATGCTTTCTAACGTTCAGCACCCCCAATATGGAACTCTGTGCCATCTGCAGTCTGAGGAAAACTTTCTCTTTAAACATATATCTTCACCCAGGCTATTGGAGCATTATTACTACTAATCATACATGTTAAAACATTTTTTTTAAAAACGGTGTTGGTTTTAAGAGTTTTCTAAATCAATTTGAAGTTTGACTCAAATTCACTTTTTTATAACAATAACGTTTTGGTGTTTATGGTTTTTTATAAATAAGCACAGATTCGAGATTTTCAGGATTTTTTTTCTGTGTGCCAATAATAATGTAAAGGCATTTAGTGATAAGAATCAGGGAATAACACAAATCCTAGACCTAAACTCATATGTTCAATATCTTAACTTGTTATTCAATGACTAATTAACATTCGCAGGAAGTAATGACATATAGAGACAATTAGTCATCAATTTTTTAAGCAACAGTTCCTTGTGTCACGGCCAAAATTTATTCTTCATATCAAGAACACTAACGTTTCTGTATTAAACATGAAGGAAAAAAAAGCATACTTCATCATAAAAAGTAAGCATTGTTGAGGTAAAATTATCCATCCAAAAGCGGCAACCACATCTTAGAATCATTCTGAACGTATCCAACATTACAAAGAGGAAAATAAAATTATCACAATTTTCAAAAGCAAGGATATCCAGCCTTTGGCCTTTCAACTGATTTTGTACTACAACTCCCATATATTAAGGATGTAGTAGTTCAACAAGTTTTGGTTAAACCACATCTCCCAATCTTATCGGAGAATTTTATTTCAATGTCAATTGGAAGGTGGTAGATTGGACATCCCTGTTCTAAGGAATGGAACGGGCCAAAAACAGATAAAAAGAAGCAGCTTTTTATTAGTATAATCATGTTCATACCTGCTTTTTACCTTTAAAGACCAAACAAAAACATTACCAAAAAAAAAAAAACAAATACACAAAGGCCATTCATTTTTACAAAGGTTGTTTGGGAAGAGGTGAATTTATCAATGTTATAAATTAAAACCTAAACTAAATATGCATTTAGTCATAGAAGATGTGAACTCTAAATACCTTTAGCAACTCTCTCAAAATCAGAGTGGTCTGCAGCATACTCCGTAATATCTCAGGCAGATGTGGCACAAGGCAGGATATTTTTTCTAGTGGAGTGTGGGGACGTGCCTCTCTGAATCTTCTGATCTCTGAATCAACACTAACAATATTTCTTAAGTGCAAATTTGGTGTGTATATGCAGAATTGAAGACCACTATTTGGATCCCTGTCTTGCTTTTTTCAAAAGATCAGAATATACAAGCTACTCCTGTGTTATCTCAATCATGTATTTCTAAAGGTATCCAATGCAGTCTGGACAATCACAAAGGTTACAGTGCTTTAGTCTTTAGCAACAAATGGGTCGTTGGTGCCCCCCAATAATTCCCCACTATGTTTTCTGTTAAAACAAGCTATAAACACCTTTATGCACATACGTTAAAAATTCCAATTTTTCAGACCCAATTTTGAATTTTTTTTTGTTAAAGAAATAATACTGGAAATGTAAATAAACTGGTAGCTTGTTTTGATATTTCAGAGTGCCAGCAAATATAACTGTACTCCAATTATTGATCAGTTTTCACAGTGAAAGATAAAGCCTGGAAAGTTCATTCTTAGTCTGTATTGTCTCTGTTTCTAATTTCCATCATTGTTAGATGGAACAGTTGCTTGGTCATCAGCCTATGAAAGAATTTCTGATGGACGGAGCAACGTTATTGTTATAATACTTTGTTCTTCACCTGCCCAGGGAAAATGCCCTATAAGCGCTACATGGTTTTGAAACAAATGAAACTAGAGACCAAGACCGAAATGGGCCACTCTGTTGGTTGAAATATCTGTATGCACTCATCTAAAGGGATATAGTTACAAAAAAACAGAGAGAATTATCACAATCACATAAATTATAGCCTCTGGACTAATGCAGAGCCCATTAACTAATGCTGGGTCAAAATACCAGTGGAAACTTTAGTAGGCTATGTCTGTCATTGGCCAACTACGGCTCAAATTTTCCATTACCATTGTAGAGGAAATGCTTCATTCAAAAATGTGTAAACCAACAACCTGGGTTTTTAGGACTATTATGAAAATAACAGACTTGTAACAATTTTGTTCTGGTCATAAATATACAGAGAAAGTGTATGCTCATAGGACAGTATATAAGGCACGTAACAGTCTTTGAGAATACAGAAGATTCAGCCAACTTAAATTAATGGTTCTTTCCTTTGTTGAGTCCACGGTTCTGTACAGTTACACAAATATTGTGCTGCAAATACATCTTCCAAGCTGTCCCTCAGCTCGTGGTAACAACAGTACAACAAGCTTTCCAACAGGACTGTCCCCAACATTGTAAATGTCATTGAACAAAGTTTCTATTAAAATACACTTGGAAATTGACTAAAAATAATTTCTTTCATAAAGAAATTTTCCAAAGAGTCATCAGAAGAGATTTGTAAGAGTTGTTTGTGGGGGGCTTCGAGACTCGTGTACGTCCAAGCTGCCAGGCACCGATGTCAAGACGGAGGTCACAGTTGGCATGGTAGGGTTAGTCAAGTCTGTTAATGTTGTTGGGGTGCTAGATGGACTCATGGAGGCATTGGAAATTTCAGACGCTGGCCCTGATGGAGTCCCAGCTTGAAGTGTGGAATCAGATGTTTTGTCCACTCCATTGCTCTCTTGTCGTAAAAGATTCCGTCTAAATTTGGCTCGTGCATTCTGGAACCATACCTAGGGCGAAAATGAATCTCATTATAAATCTGTACATAATCTTATTGTGGATTATGAATACATTTAGAAATATAATTTATATATAATGTCATTTAGAAATCTGGCTACAAGGAAAAAATTTCTCCAAATAGAAAAAAAAAAAACAATTATACATCTATCAATTAGGACAATAAATTAGCAGGTCTGGAAGAAAAACTGGAATAATGGAACAGTGAATTTATCTGTTTCTGTAGAGAAGGGCCAGAACCACATACTGTTAGACCCAAATAAGATTCAAGAAGGAAAATAGTTAGACAACAATAAGAATGTTATATAACACAGTTCACACAAGGGGAAAGCTACAGAGCTTATAAAGACACAACCTCTATATCTAGAGTGGTTCACCATCTACAAATTATAGAACAGCAGTCTTTCTAAATAGAAGTCACCTGACCACTACCCTGAAAAAATATCTCCCATGGTTTTGACACAGTCTATCAACACATAACTGGAGAACAACATCTACTCTGACTGATGCTGGCTAATGTTACCTTCTAAGCATGAAAAGGCCCTTCTGGTACAAACACATGACCCCAAATTCCTTCATAAGTGGCAAAGAAAATAGACATTTGAAAAATTTACATGCAATAGAATATGGCATTTAAATGCCAAACTCGGAAAGCAGAATACATTTAACTAAGGAACCTACAGTAACATGTTTTCTTCCACCCAAAAATATTGTTTTGTGCAGCAGTTCACTGATTTGGTGGATACCTCAACAACACATAACCAGAAATTTAACAGAAACTATTGGAATGGAGGATAAGCAAACATCATCCAGAACCCAATTTATTTCATTTGTTAATAAACCCAACATATTTGACGTATTAATACTTTTAATTATTTTGCTTGTTTTTATATTTGTTCCTCTAGAAACATATGCTTTCCCCATGGTGAAGTGAAGGAAACTGAAGTGAAAGCACACAGTTTTATTAGTGAATAATGATGGGCGAATTTGCTGCGAATTCCCACGATTCGCCACAGGAGAATAAATTTGCGAAACACCCTCAAAAATTCACCTGCCGAAAATTCACCTGGTGTCCTGTTTTGGACGCGAGCGCCTCATTTCGGACACCGTCGACCGTTTTTTTTTAGACACCGCTGCAAATGTGCGCTGGAATCTAAGACAAGACGTACATGTCTAAAACTAGACGCCTGCAGCGTTTCGAAAATTTTTCTCCGTTTCAGAAATTTGTGAATAATTCTGCAGAACGCCACAGATTCGCCCATCACTATCAGTAATGTCTTTCTTCACACACATACAAAGCTCATTTACATCTGCTACTGCAGTTGTGTTTGAACTAATTTCCCTGCAGTTAGTTGCACATAAAACACCATTCATTAAAGGTACTTGCATCAAAATATGCTCTATGCACTTCCACATAGTTGCAATTGGTGCCACTCAATCCTTTCTCCCATTCTGAATCAAGTGTAGTTGCACCTATTGAGGCAGTAGCTCCAGGGGTTCCCTTAACGTTCCCTTAATAGAACCAGCGCCCTTCAAGAAATGGGCGCACATGTCACTTTCAAGAGGGGTGCACCAAAACTATACTCTAGGATTCAGCCAAATCATGAATCCTTTGTGAAAGATTTGGCCGAATACCAAACCGAAGCGGAACCCTAATATTCATATGTAAATCAGGGAAACAAGATGGAAAGAGAACAAGCATGCGGCACATGTTTAAGAAATTTTTATGTTTATTTGTACAATGAAAAGTAATGTCATTTTTTGGATTCAGATTCAGTTCTGCCAGGCACTTGGATTCGGCTTAATATGAATCTCAAACCGAATTCTGAAATCAGTACATCCTTACTCTTAAGACAACCAGCAGAAATGATGCCAACAATTTGCTATGAAAATGTAAGAAATTGACAGCAGTTCCTTTAAAAAAATGTTGATGGCTAAAACGGTATAGTTTGTACTTAGATTCATGCATTTTTACATTTTACTAGTGTATGTACGCTAATGAGCAAAACATCTTGGTAACAATAGGAATATCACTCATTTATCTGGCTTCTGAACTACAGAAAATCTGTTGCATACCTGTAAAACCCTTTTGGTTAAACCTGTCTTCTGTGCTAGCTGCTTTAAGTCCTTGGCATCTGGGTTGTGGTTGATAGCAAAGTAGGACTTCATTGTTCGTAGCTGATGGTGTTTGAAGGAGGTTCTCATTCTTTTGGTTTTCTGATTGGGCGTGTACTGATGGTCTCTATCCATATGGTCTCCATCATTTTCATTGCAGCTTAGAGCTAGCAGAAAACAGAAGAGATGTCATTAATTACAGCACGAGATCCCCACATCATGTCTAACCCATTTCACTCCCAACAAGGGAGGAATTACAGACTGATCCGCCATTTTAAGGGTGGAACATCAAGTATAACAGGGGAAACTGTTCCTCGCTCAGGCTAATTATCATTCTACGCTTCAATTAACACACCTGTGGCAAATCTGGAGAACAAAAACCAAGTGACCAGTTTTAAATTTCAGCTCTGCAGTTTAACAAAACAAAATCATTTAATACTTTACACAGCAATCTCAATCTCTCTCGGGAGAAGGATTAACCTACAGAAACGCTGGAAAAACCACTGTAGATACATCAAATTGCAAGAAGAGAATTTCAAATAAATAATGACAGGCCCCAGCTGCAGGTTTCCCTACAGATTCAACTGTGGATATTAAACCAAAAACATTCTCTAAATGTCTTCTGATCTGTTAATTATTATGTTAGTTTGGATGCAGGTTAAGTTTAATTTGACATCAATGGACTTGGTTTAACTTGATCAAAACTGTTTTCTTTACCTTTAGGCGCCTATTTATTAAAGCTCGATTCTTTTCTGGTTTTCGAATTTTTAGAGATTTTATTACACCCCAAAGCTGCTAAAGATCTGAATCTAACAATAGGTAAAACCTGTCGAGGTCATGTAGAAGTCAATGGCAGATGTCCCTGTAACAATTCGAAGAGGTTGTGATCTCCACTGGGTTTCTTACGACAACCCAAATTATTCAGTGTTTTTCGGGTAACAACTCGAATCAAAAAAAAAAATCAAGCAATTCAATTATCATAATTACTACTGTGGCAACATGCAACCTGTACTAGAAGGAAGGCTAGAGGATTCAATAACATGGTTGTATATACAGAAAACATCCCATGCTGTATCCTAAAATTTGGTTAATGCCCTTTACTAAGAGAGGAAGGTGGAGCTTTCCATTAATTTCGTTGTGACCTTTTAATGATCATTAGCATTGTTTATGCTTTTTATTTACATTCATTTGGGTGCATTAACTTTCATTTATATGATTGCTGTATAATAAAATAAATCTTATAGTTGGCAAATAAATGCTATGTGAAAGCATATTAGATGCCCCTAAAACTTGAATTCTCTTTAGAACATTACACAGTTTACTTTTTATACTTGAATGTTTCTATGCCCAATCATTTAACACAGGATTGCCCATACTTTACTAACACATGGTCTACTTTTGGTGACGTTGTTCCATTATAATCTACATCTGTAAAAGCATGGTTAGGATTCTGTCCCATGGAAACCATTACTTAAATATACTGATTTATAAGAAAGTGTATATTGCTATATTTAAGAAACAAGTATTTCTTATTTAACCATGATATAATATTTATCTGAAAGAAAAGCATGAAATAAGAGGGTGATTTAGTCAAGCTGTTTGTTGACAGTGTCTTGAGATCTACTGATCACCAACTAAAGGTCTACTGGTAGATCCCAATCTACCTTTTTGGCACTAATGATTCAACACATAAACAGTAAAGGGCTTTGATCACTAAGGGGCAGATTTACTAAATTCACATAAATTCACATGAGTGTTTCGAATATTCGATCGAATTTTCAAAAAGATTCGAATTAGAATTTCAAATTTGCAAATTAGGCAAATTCGACCATCGAATTCGAATAATTTGAATATTCTAATTTAATTTTATTAGAATATTCTAAAATTCGATGGTCGAATACTTCCCCTTTAAATTTAAATTCGACCACCTATTTATTAAACCTACTGAAATGGGGATCATTCCCTAAGATCGAATATAAAAAAATTTATTTTCTATATTCGATCGTTCGATCATTCAGATTGCGGTAAAATCCTTCGAATTCGATAGCTGAATTCGTAGGATTTTACCTCCCCACTATTCCCTGGTCGAATTTCGAATTTTTTTATCATTCGAAATTCGACCAATAGTAAATCTGCCCCTAAGAGTTTGTATTGTTACATTATACAGTGGGTGAAACAATGAAATTTGGGGACCAAAAGTTTCAAAGGAAATATTTGTCAAGTTATATGTCTCTCTTTTTTAAGTCCATCTTCCTTTTATCGGGGCGTCAGGCCTGACCTGGCACTAATCTTCTAATCTTTGGTTTTGATACTCCTTAAAATAATTTGATACTTAATGAGCGATATCACTTTTGGCGGTAGTTTCCTTCTCAAGTTATTATCTGAGATCGAAATACTAAAAGCTAATTAAACACTAAGGGGGTTATTTTCTAAATGCCGGTCGGGCTTTTTGGGGAACAAGTCAAATTTTTCAGGTTTTTATTACTATATCTTGAATTTTAAGTAATTTATTTAAACCCGATACAGCAAAAGGCCAGAATCTGAAAACCCGCCATCTCCATCCTCATCCTGCTGTGTATAAGTCAAAGGTAGAGGTCCCTATCCTATTTTGTAGTTTCTGAGGTCTGGAATTAGCCTGAAAATCTGATTATATTTTTTCTGCTTTTTTCCAAAAAGTTGGGTTTTTTACGAAAAAGCCAAGACGAGAGATTTCGTTAAAAAAACTCAGGTTTGGGTTTTCGCTCCATTTTATTGAGTTTTTACCCAAAACCAATTAAATCAAGCTTATAATGAATAAGGTCAAATCCGTTATTAAGATGTTGGTCGTTTTTTTTATTTAATAAAATTCAGATTTTAGTAAATAGCCCTCCCCCTGTTATTGAGCTTTAATGTATCTATTCAGGAGTAAAATAATGGAATCCAGAACTATTTAACCAAATACGACTTGCACTCCATATTTCCACCATAACTCAGCAGTAATGTCCCAGAAGTTGAGTTTGAGGAGGTGGTTTTTAAGCTTCGTTTGGAAGGGAAACTGTTTCAGGGTAATGAAAACACTTAGTGGCATCTGACCACACTACAGGGTTTTTGAGAATTTTATGGAGAAAAACTGAGAAAAAACAGCTGTGGCACCGCTATGCATATTCTTTTTAGAACATAGAATTTATTTTCCATTGACCTGAGAGTAATGCATGAGACACAGTTTGCTGTGTGCACAGAACAATCCTTCTCTGCATATTTGTAGAGTGCGAGTGGGAACTTTCTTTTGACAAGGGCTCAAGCCAGGCAAACTGTTCTTCTAATTAATTGAATTGAGAACGCCTTATGAAACAAAGGTGCAACTAATAACAATGAAATCTTTTCTTTAAACATGATGGTTATGTTAAACCTATAAAGTTGCCATAGACATAAAAAGGGACCAAGTTTTCATTTAACTGATGGGAAGTTGAGGAATATCACATGACTTTTGGAATATTCACCCTCAACGTGCAAGCAGAAAAAGACGTTCTAATTTACATTAATTGCTTTTTTACAACTCTACTGGAAACATTACTAATTGTGTTCAGGCTCAAGTAACTTTTTATTTTGATGACAGTATCCCTGTTTACAGTCAAATAAATTAGTCATCTGCTACTAATCTTTGCTGTAACATTTACAACATAAAGTGCACTCCCAATTAAGGACAAGCATATTAAATATGTTGCTCAATCTTTGACCACTATGATATGAAAAGCCAGCGAGGACAGCTTCACATAGACTATATCTGTTTTTCCCTGATATAGGTATTTAAATGTATTTCTTAATTATTCTATGTTGTTATGTGGTGCTAATAGGTGGATAAAGAAGAAAATATAACTTGGTTTTTCACTTATAAAATATTACTAGCTTAACTATGCAGTGGATTTTTCATCGGCATAGAGACCCATTGAATTTCTTTTCTAGGCTAGAAAACCCAGTTTAAATTAAAACTATATAAATGAGAGATTTTAATGCTGGTGCCCTTCAGCTAGTCTACAATTTCCAACATAACCAACCATGATAGCCAGAAGGGTAACAATTGACCCAGAGACTGTTGGGGGGCTTTGTAACCTGCACTTTTAACAAAGACATTACGTAGCTAAGCTATTAGCTCTCTCTGGATAAAAGTAATACTTTAATAAAAAATTCATATTCTCAGATATCATCATTGCAGAACAACTCTCCACCAAACCACTTACTATAAGGTTATTTATTATGGTTATTTGTCAGTAATACCTTTAGTAGGGAATGCACCAAATCCAGAATACAGTTCGGTATTTGGCCTTTTTCAGCAGGATTTGGATTTGGAAGAATCCTTCTGACCAGCTGAACCGAATCCGAACCCTATTTTGCATATGCAGATTAGGGGCTGGGAGAGAAATTGCATTACTTTTTGTCACAAAACAAGGAAGTAAAAAATGTTTCAACTTACAACCCCTAATTTGCATTTGCAAATTAGGGTTTGGATTTGGTTTGGTATTCGGCTGAATCTTTCTCAAAGGATTCAGGGGTTCGGCCGAATCCAAAACAATGGATTCGGTGCATCCCTACCTTTACGAGAACCTGCTGCTCACTGAGGGGCATACATTGTTTAAATAAGAAGAAACCATGAGCAAAAGATCCATCCCAAAGTCCCACGACACAACAGACAAGGTTACATCTCTAAACAATATTTCCTTCCCATAACCTGGACCTTCATCAGCTCCAGATATGGAATTCTAACACAACCGTGGCGATATCTGGCAATATATGTTGTGTGTTTGTGCAACAATACTGTCTACTTTGCCCTACTGAAATATATGGTCCTCTCTGCAACCTCTGCTTGACATTTAATTGTATCTGAGGCCCCAATATTAGAGGACCTAATATGTTTCAGGAGCTAAACTCAAAGAGAAGTGTTTGGAGAACAATAAAAAAAACTATAGACTGAACCTCCATTCATCAGACAGTGTGGGGATACAGCTTATGGAATGCAAAGAACATGTCTGCTCTGCTGACTCTATTGAGCATATATAACATCTAAAACATTTTCTAAATTTATAATTGACAAGTATATATAAAAAAAAACGTTGGCGTCGCCTTCTATTTTTATTCAAAGGTGTTGTATCACGTCTGTGTGTATAAAAGCAGGTGCAGAAGCAGTG
Source organism: Xenopus borealis (assembly GCA_024363595.1). Lineage (NCBI taxonomy): Eukaryota > Metazoa > Chordata > Amphibia > Anura > Pipidae > Xenopus > Xenopus borealis. The sequence continues at coordinate 14,816,680 of CM044445.1, forward strand.
CTTTTATTAAAATCAGCTTTATACAAAACAAATTCCAAAAATCAGAAGCACAAACCACATATGTTGGCACTGCTTCCTGTTGGAGAACACCGCCCAAGCAGGAGAGATGTTATTCTGCAAGTGGCTAACTAGATAAATTCATTTTATTACTGCTGTCCACCTTTAAAGGGAGAATTTTCCCAAAATTCTAGCCCTTTGTTTTAATTCTATATGCAAGTAAACTGTCCTCTTTCTCAAAAGCAATACTTTTATTTCAAGTTGATATCTGCTGGCCAGTAAAATGGCTAATTGCATGTGTGTTTGTATCCAAATTCATTCAAATGAGGGGAAGATATATTTTTTTTTTAGATGAGAGCTGCATGGTTTATTTTCATAGCAGACAAGCTTCACTGCGACACGCATTACAGCAAACCATCACTTGTTCTTCTTAATCTAGGACGCTGGACGTGTAAGATGTGCGCATCATTATCATTTCTGGCAGAAAGATGCTCATTGTGCTTGCATTATGCAAAAGAAAACGGGGCAATGTCATTACTCCAGAGGTAACACCAGCAGAGACGCAGAAGGCTGCATATTTGAGAAGGGGCTGTAATACATTTTTGCAAGCAAAAAAAAAATCTTGTAGTGTGATATGTTAATACCAGGCAGATCCTGTTCATAAAATAGAATAATGCAGAAATTCTGTGAGTTTGTGCCAAGAGCATTTTACCTTGTTTGGGACCAACATTCTAAAGAGTTTCCGCATTACTATGTATAATATTCATGAATGTGTTAAAATCAAATTCTGTTCTTTAGGTTTTTTTTTTTTTGGGAAAGGTATTTGAATATTGCCTTCATGCCACTTGATTTCATTAAAGCAAAGTCATGCAGTAAAAATGGCTTCAGCACAGGGAATAGCAAAGGAGAAATTTCATGTGATCTATATAATTTCATAGATGTACAGATAAATTAACTTTAAATAAGAATAAAAATTATTTAGAGTTAATTGAAGGATAATCTTGTACTTGATCCCAACTAAGATATAATGAATCCTTATTAGTGGAAAAAAAATCCTATTTGGCTTCATTCATGTTTAAATGCTTACATTTTTTTCAAATGTTTACATTTTTAGCAGACTTTCCAAATTATGGAAAGATTCCTTATCTGTAAAACCCTAGCTCCCAAGCATTCTGGATAACGGGTGCCACACCTGTACAACTTTCCAGGGATTGTAAATATAGCTGCAACTGAAAGCAGACTCCCTTTCAGTGTAACCGAATTAGGTGAAAAGTTTTTCTCCCCGAACTGCATATCCTCCATGTTTTCACGTGATAAACCATAAGATTAGCTTTTCTCACTAAATTGAATCTGGTCCTACATTTGAAGCTTACAAGGTAGATACTGTTTTGCAACCTCCTTGAAAATAAATTGAACAATGTGATATTTATTTGTGGACTTTGTTTCATCAGTTAAGTTTCTTCTCAAAAGGGGATTCTGCATTGAAATACATTTCTCAAAAGAGCAAACAGATTGTTTTCATTTTGATACCTCACAAGGGCTAGACATATTGTCAATTTCCCAGCTGCCCCAAGTCATGTGACTTGTGCTCTGATAAACTTTGATCACTCTTTACTGCTGTACTGCAAGTTGGAGTGATATCACCCACCCCCAGCAGCCTAACAACAGAACAATGGGAAGGTAACCAGATAACAGCTCCCTAACACAAGATAACAGCTGCCTGGTAGATCTAAGAACAGCACTCAGTAGTAAAAACCCATGTCCCACTGTGTTCCATTCAGTTACATTGGGAAGGAAAAACAACAGCCTGCCAGAAAGAAGTTCACATGACTGGGGCAGCTGGGAAATTGACAAAATGGCTAGCCTCATGTCAGATTTCAAAACTGAATATAAAAAATCTGTTTGCTCTTTTGAGTGGGAGGTGGGTATCAGATATTCATTGACAGTTCGATCCAATATATCTTTTAGAGGGGGGCTTCCTTTCTTAGCAGATGTATTAGAGCTCACTCAAATAAATGATTCCTGTACAAACAAAATCTAACAAAATAACTGCCTTTTGCACAAATCCTGCATGTAGAGAGACATGATGTCTTGAGATTTTAATAGAGTGAGCTCTAATACATCGTCTAGGCAAACGGAGTTGGACTGGGGGGCCTGGGGCCCACCGGACCTGCTAGCCAGGGCCCCCTTCAGACCCCCGGACCCCACAGCTGCGGCGGTGCACCACTGAGCGCGTGCGCAACGCCCCCCACCTCTGCCATGTTGCCACTCGGCCGAGAGAGTGCACTTGTACTCACGCCTGTCGCCCGATAAACGGAGTGCGCGTGTGCACGCCTGCGCACAAGTGCACGCTCTCAGCAGAGTGGCAGCACGTGGGGAGTTGCACATGCTCTCTGTGTCACGCTGCCGCAGCTGTGGGGTCCGGGGCTCTGAAGGGGGCCCTGGCTAGCAACTACGTGGGCCTGCAAATTGCGGATCTAGCCCATGGGCCCATCGGGTTTTTTCCCAGTGTCCCGCCGGCCCAGTCCGACACTGCCCCCATAAGATATATTAGATCTAACTGCCAATGAATATCTGACACCCAACTCCTGAATGAAGACAGAATGAAGAGGAAACAGATGCTGAGAGAGGAATAGTGAAGATAAACTTGATTTTTTCAGAAACTATACTAAATGTTTGATTGATTGTATTTAGAATTATTTCAGAATGCTTTTATTAAATTTTCATTTTTGTGACAGTTCCCCACCAGCATTTGGATTGAAACCACAGGTAGCTGTGTCCTTGCAGTTTGGATTCAGATGAGGAGGTGAAGAAAATAAATCCTTCTGGAATAGTTTGTGATTAACTTGTAAAAGACAATCCCACCCCTTAAAAGCTATCTACAGTATCTCTCATCACTACACCCAGCAACAGTGAATTCCACATTCGTATTTGCTCTAACCCTTTCCTTTTAGGAGGGAAATAAAAACATTTTCTTTGATTTCTGGAGACAGCTTTCTGTCGTTTTTACTACCCTTGGGACTCAAAGTCAAACTGAGTGGTCCAGAATTAATTTTCATAGCCAATCATACTCCCAAATAGCTATGAGAAGTTGTTGTTTCTTAATGTGGCATAAACCTTAAATTTTACAATTTAAAATAAATATACCCTATTTATGGGTGTCATTTCTCTTCTGATTTTTTCCCCTAATTTGCACATTTTCATTTTTACATGGAACAAAACTGCCATAGTGTTTGGTGCAGCGGTATCTACCTGATTTTCCAAGCAGTTTTAAGACTTACCTCAAGCATGACTCAGATATATAAAAACACTCTATAAGGCATACATGGCTCGGATGTTGATCGGGCAGGATTAAAAATCCCGTTGGATCACTGCCGCATCTGAGGCGGTCCTTCGATCCGACCGCCCATATGCGCATCATTCCGATATCGCCCACCTCAAGGGAGATCTCTTTCCCTGTATATGTATGTGTATGGCCAACTTTACTCTCATACTTAATTGCCTGTTTAAAGGTAAATACTGTACATGAAATTCATAGCCTGTATTATTTGGGATATAGCCTCTTTACAACAACAGATACTACTGAATAAGCTCATTTTTTAAAAATACTTGTCATAACAAAGGAATTTAACATGAATAAATACAGTTTAGACTGCAAGCTCTAATGAGCAGCTCCCGCTTTGTCTACTATATCAGCCGGTATTTGTATATAATTTCTATGCTGGATGTATACACTAGTGATGGGCGAATTTGCTGCAAATTCGCTGAAAATTCCTGCGATTTGCTGCCGGCGAATACATTCATGAACCGACAGCAAAAATTCACCTGGCAAAAAGTCCAAAAACAGATGCCCTCGCCCAAAATTTTCGCAAATTTTTTGCCATTTTGGCGAAGCGAAACACCCCAGATTCGCCCATCATAAGTATACACCCTTCTATTGTACAATGCTGCAGACTATGTTGGGGCTTTAGAAATACATCAAAATCATTTTGCAGACCTTCTGTACGTGGAATTAGATGTACAAGTACAGGAACTTTTGCCCAGAAACCTTTTATGTAGAAAGCTCCTTACAGGATCCATATTAATCCGTATTATTATTTTCCTGTAATAATAAATAAAAAAGCAGTATCTTATTCTTATACTTGATCATGGCACATGACTCCATGTTGGCAGCAAAACAATCCTATTGGGTTTATTTGGGTTTCATTGTTTTTGAAGTCTCGTGGTATGGTGATCCAAATTATGGATAAACCCCCAAACCTGTATAGTTTTTTTTAGTGAGCTTTGGGTAAAAACTTTCTCAGACTAATATTATTTTCACGCCATAACCGACACTTCTAACCTCCTGTCTGATGCACTTAGATGTATAGTATGGCACATAAGCAACCAATCAGACGTTTGCTTTAATTTTCTAACTGGCACTAGAGTGAATAAACCTACTTGCTTATTGGTTAATAGGGGCAGTTGCACTTGTGCAGTTTAGTACCAATGTTAGTGAAAGAGCCCTAGTGGCAAATTCACTTAGCGGCAAAAATGCGCTAGTGATGGCTTTGCACAATTCGCTGAACTTTGCCAGGCAAATTTAGCCAGTCAGCCGCTAATTCACAAAAAAGTTGCACTCAGGGAGGCGAACGGTAGTGAAGTTGCGCTACCGTTACTTCGCCAGGCAAAG
>CM044445.1:14997923-15009811 GCA_024363595.1 Xenopus borealis
ATCGAATATCGAATAAAAGGTAGCCTAGAACTATTCGATTAACGTTCAAAAATCGAATGCTAATCAAATATCGAGTAGAAACAAATTTTTTTGGGGGATTAATAGTAAATTTGCCCCCAAGTATCTATGGCCACCTTTAACTTTAGTTAGTAAAAGTTCACAAAACATGACACAGACATGATCTGAGGGCTTACACAGCATAGCAGTTACATTGGTTATAAAGTTATGAGACCTGATATCCGGAATGCTAGGGACCTGGGGTTTTCTGCATAATGGATCCTTCTGTAATTTGGATCTTCATACCTTAAGTCTACTAGAAAAAAATGCAAACATTAAAAGAACCCAATAGGCAGGTTTTGCTTCCAATAATGATTAATTATATCTTAGGGATCAAGTACAAGCTACTGTTTTACTATTATTATTGGATAAAATAGAGTCAATGGGAGATAACCTTTCCATAATTCAAAGCTTTCTGGATAATGGGTTTAAGATAACAAATTCCATACTTGTATTCTAGAAGAATGGAATTAATAATTTCTACTGCACATATACATTGAATAAACATTATCTAATGGTGGTATCATCTAGAGCCATCCATCTTGACCAGACTTTTTTTTTTTTTTAATTCATACAAGTAGAGGATCTCACCAGCTTGCACGTGGGGTCTATTTGTGCATACTAATGAACTGTGTTTTCTTGAGGTTGTTTCTAGTCAATGCTAAGTCTGGGACAGTATTAAAGTCTTTTGCTCTGAGAATGGGCCTTGGGTCTGGGCTGGCAAGTTTTGAGGCTATCTGGTGCAGTAGGACAAGACTGAAAGAAGGCGGAACATATATACATGCTGTGGTCATAAGATAAATGGCCATTGTACAATACGTAATAAGGAAGCGATCTCTGGGATCTGATTGGATCTGTTCTAGTTTGAAGGGTATGACTTTTCTGATTAATATGGAGACTCTAGTGGTGTATGAGGATGAGGAATAATGTGAGTTATAGTGATGGACATTGAATGTGTTTCCTGAAGTAGGATAACATCATTGCATAAGTCATGTTGTTGTCACGGGGGGGGGGAATTTCTCAGCATTGTATTTCAGCAAAAAAGTTCAGGCATCCCTCTGGTAGGCCCACCTACTCTTACATTGTTCCCTCTTTGGTCTTTTCCGACCATATTGTTTTAATTTAATTGCTTTTGGGCCCAGGTTTTCTATTCTTTGTAAAAGGTGTTATATATTTATGCATTGACTAAAGGTGTTTCCCTCTGGTGTTCCTCCCATTAATTTTGAATTTGGTGAAGCCTAGAAAGTAAAGTTTCTGTGCAGTCACAAATGTGTTTAATTAATTAACTGTAGCAGCAGTATGACTTAGCAGAGTCTGCAAAATGGCTTGGCTCACTCTCAAGCATGCAAACTCCCATTTTCTCCCCTACCCTTGAGTTCCTTTTTGCTAAAAAGTGCACTGATCCGAGTATTTCTGTAGAAGCTCGTTTACTGCAATCTTTTTCCACTTCTATTTGTGTTTCTCTGTGCCTGGGCAGGTGCATGTGCAGCAGAGATAAAAAACTGATTTTTGCATTTAAGTTTGGCTTTCACTCTACTACCTACGTGCCTGCCTGAACTGGAAGAGGAGACAGAAGAAGAGGAAGAATATGGTGACAATGGGGCTTTGTGGTGGTGGCAGGCCCCCTGAAACAGCATCCCCAGTTGCCCACTTGCTCCCCAGTCCGACCCTGGCTACAATCATAACTTGAGCAAGATCCTGTTATATATTCTTTTATAATCATATTGACCCAGATTAGAAAAACGCCTTAGAAAACTGACATAGTATCTAGACCAGGGATCCCCAACCTTTTCTACCCGTGAGCCACATTCAAATGTAAAAAGAGTTGGGGAGCAACACAAGCATGAAAAGGTCCCTTGGGGTGCAAAATAAGGACTGTGATTGGCTATTTGGTAGCCCCTATGTGGACTGGCAGCCTACAGGAGGCTCTGCTTGGTACTATACTTCGTTTTTATGCAATTAAAACTTGCCTCCAAGCCTGGAATTCAAAAATAATCACCTGCTTTGAGGCCACTGGGAGCAACATCCAAGGGGTTGGAGAGCAACATGTTGCTCACGAGTTACTGGTTGGGGATCACTGATCTAGACAAATAGTCAGAAGTAAATCGCCAATTCACATAAATATACTGTGAGTGACATTTTTCTCCCCCAAGACATGCACATACTGTATTACTGCGGGATTACTATTTAAACCCAGACATTGGTTTTCCAATATATTTCATCTCTCAAACTCAAAGCAGGGTTAAATTGGTGTGAATTTTATCTTTGTTTGCGTGTGTGTGATAATTATTTATAAAGATGTTAGTTATTCTTAGAATAGGTGAGGATTTCAGGATATACCAAACATTCTGCCATGAACTGTTGTAGCCTAACATCTTGCACAGATGGCTGCTTCTCACAGATAATGAAAGGATGGGGTGGTATTTTGCTTTTACAAATGAATTCTGATGGTCCCTTGGAATCGCTTTTTAAAATATCCAGAGCAATAACACTCCAAAGCATGGAAATAATGAACAGAATCACACAGACATTTTTGATCAGTATGCTGGAGAAACCGTAAACATCTCACACAAACAAGGCACCTCACTAAAGCTGTATTTGAGGTCACTGGGCAGCAGACCCTGAAGAGATGCAGGCGGCAAGACAGTGTAATGAGAATCGTGAAAGATAGTTTTTTTTTTCCTTCCCCTCTATGAATATGTTGTTAGTGTTCAGTTGCTCTTTAATTCCCTTTCTTTCATCACTGTTCCCTTACAGTTGATCCGGCTATTAAAGCAACATTAGCAAAGACCAAACTTTATCTTATGTGCCATGTTAGGCCCTCCATAGATTATTCCTTTGATGGATCTGTTTCTGTGTTCCAAGGCTGACTGGTAGCTACAGTATATAGAAGCTACTGGCTGTTCATCTTGTAACTGGAAATCACCAGACTCTGGTCCCTCATTAATAATCTGTAACTGGTTAACTAGAGCAAGCTCTTGGTTCAAGACCCATAACAATTTTCTTCCTGCTCTAGATTTATTTAAGGAGCTTCTTTATAATCACGCCACCACATAATATTGCCAATGAGACCCAAGTAGGGTCAAATATATTTCTCAATGGTTCACTTCACATTTTAATACTTAACATTTAAAGGAGAAGTAAGTTAAACTAGTAATGTGCGGGTCAGGGTTTAACTGAACCTAACCCATCCTCCCTTAGCCTGTGCCTGCCTGCATCAGCGCTTCTGGGTTTCTTCTATAGACCCACACTCATTCTCCCCCGTCGATGACATGAAAAAAGGGGCAGGCACACATAAAAGATGAACCTGGAAGCTGGCATTTGACGGTGGCTGGCGGGTACAGCAGGAGAAGAGCTCAACACACACCCGCCACCCGCGAAGAAACGTGTGAGATCGGTCCGAACTCGACGGACCCATCTGGCCAGCCCACACATCACTATTGTAAACCCAACTGTAATGAAGCCCCACAGCAACTGAAGTTACTGAAAACCATAATTACAGATGCAAGAAATTTCACCAGTGAGAATTCTACTGATCAAAAACTTTAATTGCAAAAAAATGACCAATAAGAATTCTGATTCCCAGCACCATGTCGGGTATCTTGATGTTATCTTACATATAGAGACAATTATGTCATTTTGTTTCTTCATTATATTACACTGGAATCAGACATGGGGATGGGGATCAGACAAGGACAGACTTGTTCAGTGCTGGGAAACTGTGCACAAAGCTTCCAACTCCAATTACAGGAACAAAGAATAGGGAGACAGATTCATACAGATCATACAGGGATTCTCATTGGAGGATTTTTTGCATTTTAATGCAGCCGCTGGCTGTGGAGGTTTGGCGAAAAATTTTGAAAAATTTTTTAATGTGCAATATTGCTTTAAGAATACAACCCTGAGGTTGGTGGACTACAGCTCCCAGTATGGGTTTACTAACCCAACCAAATGTAGAAGATCATTCGGAGCAATCATCTTCAACTTCTGTGTTGTTCTCTTTGGGCCCAACCAGGCGCATATGCAGTTAAATGAAAAAGCATTTTGAATCTTAAAGAGGAGGTTCACCTTCATGTTATTTTTCAGTGTGTTCTAGAATGGCCCGTTCTAATCAACTTTTCAATTGGTCTTCATTATTTAAGTGTTATAGTTTTTGAATTATTTGCCTTCTTCTTCTTCTTCCGGCTCTTCCAGCTTTCAAAAAACAAATGCTCTATAAGGCTACAAATTTATTGTTGTTGCTACTTTTTATTGCTATTTTTTTTTTCTTTTTAGGCCTCTCCTATTCACATTACAGTCTCTGATTCAAACCAATAAATATTTGCGGAGGTAATTTGGACCCTAGCAATCACATTGCTAAAAAAGGCAAAAAGCTGCTGAATAAAAAGCTAAATAACTCAAAAACCACAAATAAAAAACAATGAAACCCAATTGCGAATATCACTCTCTACATCATGCTAAAGGTTAACTCAAAGGTGACCAACCACTTTAAATTTGGCTTTCACTCTACTGTGTGGACTGAATCGATGAGAAGAAGAGCAAGTCTGCAAAGATACAGGAGCTGATGCAGACCATAACTATCACTCTATGGGGGTGACTAATATTTTGGTACCACCGGTGATTATACCTTTTGTTTTCTTTTAGCAGAAACAGTCTTTTCTGAAGGTTAAGTAAGGTGGACCTTGGTTAGAGAATTGTGGTTGGATTCTGGTCTTGGTCTTCTAATTACTAGTAAAAAAGAGCCAAGACAACAGGTGTCTCCAGTTCACTTTTGCCCTTAGGGCTATCAGTGACATTACTGCACTCTTTTGGTTGGGCGTGTTTGTGCATTGCCCTTATAAGACACATATTTGGTAGTCTCACGCCCAAGACAGCATGTTCTTTCAATGGCTGCTACCAGTAGGGTATGTTGTATTTGCCAATATGAATTTGTGGCACTCCAATGTGTCCATATTCACAGCTTGAAGTTCAACTTTCAATGGAGTATACTATATATTCACCTGTTTCAGGATTAATATATATAATATTTTATATATGATGCAACTAGTTCTAAGAAGGATTTTTATGGACTCATGCAGTCACATCAATTCCCTTCCCCATCCTTCTTACAATTTGGTGTAGACACAAGAGACACAAGGAGATTAAATGGCTTGCCTAAGGCAACATGTGCGTCGCCCCCAGGAATCAATCCCTGTCATCTCAGGGTCAGCCTCCTCTCCTTCCTCCAGACTCCATTCTCTGCCTTTCCTACTCTCTAGCTATATAGGCTTAATCAAAGCACAATTATCAGAGGAATATTTTGAAAAGTTGTATTGCAAACAATAAACACATTTTTGTCGCCCATATCTTGGAATATTTTATAAGCAATTGATAAAATAACATTTGGGTTATAGAGACAAAACATTTCTGAACCTGTTTTTAGGATTACAGTTAGAAACAAATCCATGTGTGTTGGGAATTAGGTTTTAATATCCTTTATATGCACATGCTTTTATTCTTTTGAGCACTGCAATATTCTGCATCTTTATTTTCTTGGATGGCTTCCAGTTTGTAAGTGGTCAACGTACCATGTTTCAAAGCTCTCTATTTTTGGATTAACTTGAGTAAAGTGTGCAGAACAGGTTCCTTATTTTACCATTAAAACACTTCCAAGCCCTCGTTCAGCAGCGTTTAATTTTTTTACTTATGTATGTGACATAGCCCGTGGCTGTGATCGTTCCCGTGAATCTGCCATCCTTTTGGGATGAAAGAATCGGGCAGCTGGAAACTCAGTGGATACATCTAGCTGTCTACCTAGAGAAGGCCTTGATTTCAAGTTTATCTAAACAAGCTTCACTAATCCCAACTATCTAGGGGGATGCGCTGTCAAAACAAGCAGCATGGCCCTAAGGCAAACCACAACCATACAGAAATCAATGCAGGATCTTCCAAAGCAGCAGACTGGAGGGGTCTATCCCCCACCCCCACTCCTTCCCAAAAGAAGGGGACGAGAGTTGGAATTTGCATAATGCCTTTTCACGGGGAATTTTTGGATGGCTGACAGCAGTCCAGCTTTATAGGTTTGCAGCCTCAATACAGTGTGTAGGGAAGCTCTTGAATGACCTGACCATATTGTATTAACCCCACAAAAAACAAAAAAAAACAAACAAAAAAACCCACAAAACTTAAGCACATCCAAGTGAGAGGAGGTGAATAGGACCCGGCATTGTTTGACATCTGCTCTACCTCTTGTTAGTTTTGTTCTATGCTATTCTGTGTGGACTTTGGAGAAATCTAAGACCAGCTAACATGAATCCTATAATCTTTCTTCTGAATATTTATGCAGCCTCTAAGCTGTCCCTCTCTATTTCCCAGTGCTTTTCTTCCAGCCTCTATTCCCCATCTCCCCTCTTTCCTCATTCAAATGAGGCCACCATTTGAAAAGCTAAATAAATGTTTGTTTGTGAGTGTTTGTAAAAGATTTGCATACATTTGTCCTTCCTCCTGCAATGATCAGCCCTTTGCTTTCTGTATTTAATTTTTATTTTCTTATTAGCGATTCCTCTCAATTTGTGTAATTAGGGAAGTTTGCTTGTTTAATTGCCACTGTTAGTTTTTTTTAATCACTCCAATGACAGCACAGTCCTGTCTTAAACCTGCGCAAACCAAAGAGATCCCTAATGGTAACCTCCATTGTGAACATCCAATAGGTGAAACAATTTTGTGCCATCTGTGATCGCTCTCAGCCTTTTGGCTAAGATCAAATGTAGTGCTGGGCCTTTTGGCTAGGTACACCTTCTGTGAAGAAGGAAAAACTCTTGGTCCTCTGGCTGGCTAAGATCAAGTGTTGTCCCACTGGGCTAGGTATCCATTCTTATGCTCTTATTTGAGGATGGAGTCACACTTGCGCCTCTGGTTTAGGCCAGGAAGGTAGAAGCTTGATGAAAGCAGAGACGCTGTGCTCCCGGAAGGGGAAGGGATTTTTTGGGTCTTGCACAATGCACATGCACTTTTGGCTTAAATCTTGCTTTACTTCCCTAACCCCGGCCGCTTGGCAGGGGGAGAAGCTGTTTTTCTTTTCTAGCTGCCAGCTGGAACCTTACCAAAGCAATCAATGGCATTGCACGCTCCACCACCTTTTTTGTGTTTGGTTTGAGCACCCTGGATGGGTGTCATGGTCCCTTTGGCTGGACCCCAGGCCATGGCGTACACCCTGGGGGAAGCTTCACTACCTGTTGGTAGCTTCCCTTCTCTAAGGTTAGAACTACACGGCCAAGTTTGCTGCGATTCTGCTGGATCTGACGCTGGGTGACAAGACGCCCACGTCACATTGAATGTGATGGAAATACAGTAAGTCAGATGGTGTTGCAACATTTATCAGACGCAAAATCGGCCGTGCAGTTCTACCCTAAAAGAAACTGATCCCTACTGTGCTCTAGAAAAGATGTTTTATGGGAGCCGAGGTTCCCTGAGATCTTAAAATTATCTTCTTTGTTGCTAGGGATACTGACTCATGTTTACACAAGGGTATCCACAGAGGGACTGAAATGATTAATAGTAAAAATTCTAAAAAACAGAAAAAGGACAGGATGATCCTGACAATTATACATTTATAAAAGTTCAGTAGCACATAGCAGCCACCTGACAAATTGCAATGATCAGCCTTGGGATTTTTAAAAATTATATTTATTGCTATATTATAAATGCGTTTTACATGGTTTGTGTTGTGTTACAAAGTAAAAAACAGAAATATAGCATCTACTGTATAGTAGTGGTACTTTCTGGTTGGTAAGCACAATAAAAGGTTAATTAAACTGAATGGATCAGAACCAGGGAATGACATGTTTAGCTGCTTTTGTAGACACTTTCATGTTTTGGCATTGTTGTTTCTTTAAATATTTTGCCTATGTACATGTACATACACTGTTGCACTCTATCACTGTGTTAACTGACATATTCAAAGGCAGGACCTTTATTCTCAGTGCAGATAACACCCTGTAATATAAAGCTGGGTAAATAATCCACAATTTTAGCATCTCTTTATGGGGCCAAACCAACAGCCTGTTCATCTGATATCTGAGAGATGATTGGTAGACGGAAATTTATCGGATCTGCATTGAACTTCAGTCCTGGGCCCAGGGGCCAAACAATCAGATAAGTCTGATTTGTCTTAGCACATGGGTGGTCACATCAGGTAAAGAACTGTTAATTTGCTTTGTATGTCTAGCTTTAGACACTAAACTTGACCATACTTGCACAGATTTGGTTGGGCTGTTTGGCTAATTTCACCCATGCTGCCCTACTTTTTGCAATCGTGTCCTCTCTCTTTCACTGAGCAGATAGAATACATCATAATCTCTACATAAAAAAAACACTTTTACTGTTTCTTACATTGCAGCTCATCTAGCGGTGTCATACAATTATTGTTCTTGCTCTGCTATGACTCCGTTTGCTTCTTTTTATAACCATTCATCAGTATGTGGCGCAGGATGTTGGGGGTCTACGGACACACCTTCTTAATTGATACTTGTTTTGTTTATGTGCTTGTATAGTATAGTATGTATTTGGTTCCCTTGCTTGTCAATGCAGACCATAGATCGCAAGCCTAATATGTTGGCTGAATTTTATAGCTGACACAGGAGTGTCAATTAGTCCATCTAGACAATGGCATTGTGAGCAAGTGTCACGGCTGACTCTCACTGTATTTTAGACTGAATTCTATCACACAACAATTAATTTTGTTCAGTCCCCTCTGGAGACTTGCCTGGTATGACAAATAAAAACCTACAGCTTTTTTTTTTAGGGGCTGTGGAATGATTTGTCCTTGTTCCAAAGTGTGATTTTGGAACAGAAGTAAATAAACCAAAAAGGGCATTGTGTAGGGGAATTTAAATCAAGATAGTAATGGCTACAGCAGAAAAAGAAATTGTTGACAATGAAAATAAAGGTTTCGTATACTATCATTATCTTAGCTGATTCTGGAATTATTTTTAATAGTTTCATTATCTAGAGAAGGAAGTGTCAAAAGAAAGAAGAAGGAGAGGTAGACATGGAGAGGATAGGTTGGAGTGTTCTTAAGTAGAGTTATTGGACCATTGTTGCAGGTGAGCTCAGCCATGGAGCCCATATTTGTTTTTAATGTCTGTGGGCAACCACTGGCTAAGTATGTTAGTTTGTAACGTTCCAGTTGGGAGTTTATAATTGTAATCCATTTTGAAAGCGTAAGAGGTGTTGGTCCCATCCAGTGTAGAGCTACAGTTTTCCAGGCATAGAAGTGCTCTCATCAATAGTCTGGAATGAGATCTAGTTACCAGAGTTACGCCCAGTAGACAAGTGGTTGGGTTCAATACTTGCAGCAATGTAAATTTGTCTGCTAAAATCTGCATTACCTTTTTCCAGAATTTCTAGACAATCTAGACAATATCTAGACAATACCATATTTGATGTATGTAAGTCTGCATCTGATGAATTGCAGCGAGGGCATTGAATGAGCCTGTATCTTGTGCTTATTAGAGGAAGATAGAGGCTTTCCTCTATCTCTTCCCAGTCATCAGGTTCCAAGTGAATGTTATGAAATTTTGAGTGGTATAAATGTTGCATTTGTATGTAGCTACACACCAACATATCCGGGGATTGTTGGAATTGATCTAGGGTTTTGAAGGTACCTGCTTGTGTTATATGTTGGAGTTGTCTGACTCCCACTCTTTCCTAGAAGTCCCCCCACCCAAATTTGGCAAAGTTGCTTAAGGAGGCATTATGCTATAGGGGTATGTCTGGTGAAAGTCGGTTATCTTAGTAGATTTGTAGAGAATATCCCATTACTTTTTTGTGGCATCTAGTAATGGAATTAAGATGCATAGGGATTTCTTAGGCCTTTAGACCATGTAGTGATTCATTGGAGCCGAAGAATAAGGCTTCCAACAGAGAAACTGGGTTTTCAGTGTCAAATGTTTTCCATTTGGGGGCATGGATTGTTTGCATTGCTGGGTAGTCATAGTTGGGCATTGCTAGGCCTATTTGCATTATAGGGGCGTGCAGTGTTGTTCTAGCCACTGTTGGAGTTTTTTTGGGCCCACACAAGCTCCTCTTGGTGAAGAAGTATAAGAAATTGGGAAGAAGTATAAGAAATTGGGAAGAAATAACATCTTGCAAATATTGTTTCTGGAAAAAATTTTGTTCAAAATATATCATCTAAAAAGCCAGTTACAGCCCATAGTGGTGTTCTCTTAAAAATGTGTCTCCAAATAAAACTGGTGGGAATGGATACTACAAGGTTCAAGATTTCAGTATTTTCGCATTAAAGGTTCTACAAAAATGATTGCAATTTAAATTGATGTTATTATCCACTACTGGGCAATTGTTTGTGGTTACTTGTAGGGGCCTAACTACAGAGGAAGAAGACCCTACCTTTAGAAGGGGGGCCAGGAGTGTAAGGGGTGCAAATTAATGAGCAATGTCCATATATCTTGGTACAATAGGTCAACTTAACAATTAAATTAAATTTGCTGTGGGTAGGGTTGCCACCTTTTCTAAAAAATTTTACCGGCCTGCGGGGCCAAAAAGGGGCGGCGCATGTCGTCAAAGGGGGCGGGCCTGTGATGTTTTGGGGCGTGGCCACGACGCTGCGCGTTCAACAAGGAGAGGAAAGTTAAGTATTCAGGGGATTGGGGGCTGGCCGATGGGTCTTTTTAAGGGTATTACAAATTTACCGGCAGCTACATTGCCGGTAAATTTGTAATACCGGCCCCGGCCTTGGTGGGTGTTTTACCGGCTAGGCCGGTAAAATACCGGCCGGGTGGCAACCCTAGCTGTGGGGTCCATTAACATCTAGTTATGCCACTGGTTTCTTGATCAGAAAGAGGGAATCAAACTTTAACATCGAGATATCTCACCTGGTGTAACATGTAATTAATTAAAGATGTAAAGTAGTAAAAATAGTTTTCACGTTTAAATGTACTACTTCCCAAGAAATAAGTTTGATTAATCTATTTTGCAAAGGAAAAAAATAAAATGTATGTGCAAAATATGTAAAAGTTTTGAGCTCTCTGATTTTCTGTTACAGAATAATAACATGATGTACTTTGTTGGTATTGTAAGAGTTAATAATAGACTAGGCAAGATAGAGTGCTTTATAACACACACAGACCAAATCAATAAGGATTTCGGATTGGCAAGCAGAGAAATCCCAGAAGGGAGAGCTTGTGACTGCTAGCTTATTTTTAATTCTTATTTATATATTCGGCACAAAGTGTAAGACACTTCCCTAGAGGCCTATTGTGAGAGATAATGTTATCGCATCTTAAATCAGGCCTTGTCTATTTCAGACCAAGATACTACAAGAAACTAAAATTCAATAAGATGTATGAAAAGCATAGAATGCTCACCACACATCACTGATGTTAGTGTTAGCAAGGCATTTCCTTTCAGAAACAGGCAGCAACATAGGTATGAGTAGCAGAATAGCAATAGTCATATAAAACACGATAGGAATAGACATAAGGAAAGAATGACATTTTGTATAGTATTAGATCTGTGGATAATGGTCATTTATTAACTTTGGAAAATGTACCTGAATCAGTGACATACCCATGTCTAAAATCAGTAACAAGATCAATCCAAGTCTATTTCTATTCCTATCTCCCTTTGCCCCTTTTCTTAAAGGAACAGTGTGTTTTTATGTGGTCATTAAAGGGAAACTGTCATGGGAAAACATGTTTTTTTTTAACAGTTAATAGTGCTGCTCCAGTAAACTTCTGCACTGAAATCCATTTCTCAAAAGAGCAAACGGATTTTATAATATTCAATTTTTAAATCTGACATGGGGCTAGCGGTTTTGTCAATTTCCCAGCTGC
>CM044445.1:15134900-15151510 GCA_024363595.1 Xenopus borealis
AAAAAAATCCACATTTTCATATTTTGCTGCTAATATAAAGTACAGCAGCTCATTATCAGGGGACTACTCAGTAGATCGTTAATTCATTTTAGGGGTAGGCAGAAGAGGCAGCTGCCTAGGGCGCAATAATAGGGGGGTGCAGCAGTCTTCTGACTACCCCTAGCAGGGTTTGCACTCCTTACTCCACTTCCTTCCCTCTGTCTCTGTTCCCTCCCTTCTGTCACCCTCCCCTCCATAGCTTTCCCCTCTCTTTATCAGCACCTGATGAAGAGTCTGTGGACTCGAAACATGTCGTGCCTGATGAGAGAATAAAAATACACTGAATTCCAAGGTTCTCCAGGATCATCTTTATTTGCTGATTATGGGATGTGAAGTTGCCTGCAAACAAGGCTGGATTGACATAGTGGGTGCCCCTATGCCCATTACTTTTCATCGCCCCTGTCCCCTCAAGGGCCGTTTTAAAGTCTAGGTGGGCCCTGTGCAAAGAGCCAACTGGTGGGCACCCCCAAATCCGGTCCCACCTCCCCTCCCTCCCTGCATGCGACCCCTCCCTCCATCTTCCTCCCTCCCTGTTCCCCTCCTTTCTTCTTCCTCACTATGTGTGTCTCCTCCCTTTGTTTCCCTCCCTGCGTCTCGCCCCACCCCCGGTGCAGTGGGCCCTGGGCAGACGCCCCATCATTTGCAATGTTAAAGCGCCCCTGGTCCCCTCCCCTTTATTTGTGCAAATTTTCATCATCGGGACCAGAGTAATGAGGATTGGAGCACAGGAAATTAAAAAAATATTGTATCTCCAGCTCATCCCCAATGTTTTTGAAACAATGTGAGTGTGGTTGGGCAGCATGCCGCCTAGGTGTACCACCTTTTTCCCAAAGAAATCTGGGGGGACAGGGCCATGATGCAACAGTGGGCACAACCATGATGCAACGGGGGCGGGTAGTGACATCGGTGGGACTATGACATCGGGGGTTGGCTGTGATGTGATAATTAGCTGATTGTCACATCATTCTATGGAAATCCTGACCAGTTTTCCTAATTTTCAAAAAACCAGGTTGTCTGGGTCAAAACCTGACAGGTGGCAACCCTAATTCGGCCCCCTAAAATCCCACTGCCCTAGGCCTGGGCCTTGGTGGCCTCTGCACAAATCTGAGCCTGCCTGCAAACCTCATTGGTTTACCAGACATTTATGTTCAGACCCAACTACCTATTTGAGCAGTATTGTAGCATTGTAACTACTGGGGGTGCAGGGGGTCCTTAAGAAGCAGTTTTTCCCCACACATTCTCTTCTGGAGGAAATGCATGTCCAAAGTGGTGGTCATGGTAGGGAGGAGAGGGCAGGTGCACCTATTGTTTTCGGGGTCCGGGTAGTGCTAGTTATATTACTGGTAGCATGTCAACTTTTTGCAAGTTGTTTCGGAGTTAGAGTTCTTTTAAAAAATATATAGAATTGTATTAATTTAACGACATTCACCCAATAAAATAGTGCAGTTATAATGGATACGGCTTTATACCGCTTTGTTTTTAGTTGAATTATGGCTACCTTCATTTTCTTAGTTTGAAGTATTTGTTGGCCCATTACAGATCAAAGAACCAACTGATTATAGTCGAATACAGTCGCTGCTCAGTTTCCAGTTCTTACAGTTACCACTCTAATTCCGCTGTCGAGAGATGTGGTCAGAAACATGTCCTTATCTTTCTACCTTGTGCATTTCGCTACATGCTTTCCACAAATTGCCTGAATTGCCGCCCACAATACATAATTAATACACGCAGGTATCCATTAACTGCTCTGTTCGGCAAAAAGCCATCAGTCACCGAGGATAAGAGCTGTATTATCTTTTGTAGGTTACAAGGTTCTCCGGAGTTACTTGTGGGATCCCATTAGAAGGCACACACAGCTGCCTGCGTTGCTTTTATTTTCCAATTTTATATTAATCAAAAAAACGTTTGTCTTCATGAAAAAGATTTGTATCGAAGAATCCATTAAATAGCTTCAAAGAAACAGAAAGCCATTTCATAAGCTGCGTGCCATTAGTCATGGAACTGCAGTATGTGCAAGGGCACGGCTAATCACGCTTCAGGTTGCACTAGTTAAGTAATAGCGGCAGTTTAACTGCACTGATCACTCGTGTGGAAGCCATGTATAGCAGACAATAGGGATAGGACTGGGGTTATACATGTACTTGAGGCTAAATCGGTGTGTTTTCAAAATACAAGATTACAGCAAGCGGAATATGTGGATGTTTGTGAAATTATTTGAAAAGATCATCGGAGCATGTTCAATTCACGCTTTGAACTCGGGTGGGTGAAAAAGCAAACTTGTGCTCTGTTCACTCTGCATAACAATATTGCATGTACAGAACTTGGTGCCATTTAAATTACTGTCATTTAACAGGGACATTTTGCACCTGGACTACTTTTAGTTACATCTCCAAGACCCAAGCTATGTTACCCAAGGATCGGTGTTTCCAATCAGGTTTGGTAAAATAAAAAGGGCAGTGGCTAACGCATACCTCCCAACAGTCCCGTTTTTGACAGCTCAACCCGCAGTCCAGTGTTTCTACTGAAAAGTCCAGACTTTCGCTACACTGAACAGCCAGAAAAATATACAAAGTTTCTAACTTAATTGGCTTTTGGCAGAGAGCCCAGAACAGACACTAGGTGCAGATAAGATGCTTTGTAACAATTTTGAAATAAGAAAATAAGTAATAGTAACAGTTTAGATAAGGCCATCACAGCTTAAGGGCTCATCCAGACGCGAAGATTCGGGGAGATCTGTCGCCTGGCGACTAAGCGCCTGTACTTTGGGGCGACAAATCTCCCTGAATGGCTTGCTCTTATCTCGCGCCCGCTAGCGCTAAAGTCGCCTGCACCTATTCACACGCAGCAACGCGTTTTTCAAAGTTGCTCAAAATTGCCTCGTGCCGTGTGAATAGGCGCAGGCGACCTTAGCGCTAGCGGGCGCGAGATAAGAGCAAGCCATTCAGGGAGATTTGTCGCCCCAAAGTACAGGCGCTTAGTCGCCAGGCGACAAATCTCTCCGAATCTTTGCCTCTGGATGAGCCCTAAGGGCAGACACACAGGGGCAGATTCGGGGAGATTAGTCACCCGGCAACAAATCTCCTCTTCTTCAGGCAGTGGCGTTACTACCAGGGGTGCAGAGGGTGCAATTGCACCAGGGCCCCCACCCCCTTAGGGCCCCTTGGAGCCACGATAATGGTTAAGGCAGGCAGTTATCTAGGAGGACATTTTACAGCACACATGCCATCAACACTCCAGCATAGGATTTATAGAGGTAAGGGCCCAACAGGGGGGCCCAGGTGCCAATCTCCCCAAACTGCCTTCCCACTGGCTAGAATGTAAATTTCCAGCGGTATGGCACTCGGAGCACTTCATTTTCCCGAAGTCACCCGAAGTTGCCTCACGAGGAAACGTCTGGCGACTTTGGAAAACCAAATGCTATCCCGCCAGCTAGAATTTAAATTGCCGGTAGTTCGGGGAGATTGTCCCCTGCAGAAGAGGAGATTTGTCACCGGCGACTAACCTCACCGAATCTGCTTGTGTGTCTCTGCCCTGTAAATACTGGAAGAAAAAAACACAGAAATATGTTCAAACGTTCATTGTAAAATGAACATGGTAATTAGGGGGGGGCACAAAATGGGGGGGAAATTTTTTTATTTTTTACAGATTTATTATACTGGCAAGAGGCAAAAACCCCAAATCTGAAAATCCGGCATCTCAGACCTGTCGAGTCATGTATAAGTAAATGGAAGAAGTCCCACAATTTGAAGATACAGGTATGGGACCTATTATCCAGAATCCTTGGGACCTGGGGTTTTCCAGATAACAGTTCTTTCCGTAATTTGGATCTTCATACATTAAGTCGACTAGAAAATCATGTAAACATTAAATAAACCCAATAGACTGGTTTTGCTTCCAATAAGGATTAATTATATCTTAGTTTGGATCGTGTACAATGTACTGTATTATTATAGCGCAGAAAAAGGAAATCATTTTTAAAAATGTGGATTCATTTAATATAATGGAGTCTATGGAAGCCTTAATTTGGAATTTTTTGGATAACGGGTGTACGAATAATGGGTCCCGTACCTGTATAGAGATTTGTGCTGGGTTTAGCCCGATAATCCTATAAATTCTGGGTTTAAGGGCAAAAACTCGAAAAAAAAAAGCAAACGATTCAAGTAAAAAGTCTGAAAAAACAGTTTTTGCTCCATTTTTTAACCCCAATCCGATTTATTCAAGTCATTTTATTAATAAATAGGGCAAAATCGGGCATGGGCGTTTCGTTGAGCTATATTTATTTCAATTATAATGTTACGAGTTAAATTCGGATTTTAGTAATAAAAAAAGTAATAACCCCTACCTTTCAACAATTCATAAATGCACTTCTAAAAAACCCATAGGAATGAATAGAAAGTGAGAGAATTGTGATAAATCTGCCCTTCTGTGTTCAATAACGTTTCCGGTTGTCTATTTTGTTGTTATGAGACCAAAGCTTGAGGCAAACTTGGGTTGACTAATAACTCAAATAATGTATTTAAAGTTTAATTTTTCACCTTCTCATGTTTCCCTAAAGCAGCTCTGGGGATGGGGGTGGGTAACTGACCCCCTGTTCTAATTTGATACATTAGTTCATGCATTTCTTATCTTCGGCCCTGCTGAGCATAATTTTAGGGTTTAAATAGGGCTAGGCCTGACGAGGATTCGGGGAGATTCGTCGCCTGGTGACTAATCACCTCTTCTTTGGGGCAACTAATCTCCCCGAACCGCTTCCCTCTGCCTTCCAGCTGATTAATGAAGAATCGCCTGTGCCAATTGAACGCGGCGCTGCGTTTTCCCTAAATTGCTCAAAATTGCCTAAGGAGCGTGTGAATAGGCACAGGTGACAAATCTCCCTGAATCTTCCTGTCTGACCTAACCCTAAATAAACCCTAAAAATTGTTGTAACAATGGCTGGTGATTTAGGGCAGAGACACATGCTACTATTTCGGGAGATTAATTGCCCAGCGACAAATCACTTCTATAGGCGACTAATCTCCCCAACCTCGGATCGCTTCAGCCTTTCCGAAGTCACCCGAAGTTTCCTCGTGAGGCAATTAAAACGATTTAGATTCTAGCTGGTGGGAAGGCAGTTCGGGGAGATTATTCCCCTGAAGTAGAGCCGATTTGTCGCTGGGCAACTAATCTCCTGAAATAGCAGTGTGTCTCTGCCCTTACTGTGAATCTTCAGGTGGAGTAGTCCATCTCTTCTAAGGGTGGTGACACCCTTAGATCGCCTCTTCTAATCGTCTAATCTCCCCGAAAAGACTTCCCACCGGCTAAAATCTAAATTGCAAGCGGGATGGCACTCTGAGCTCTTCGTTTTCTAAAGTCGCCTCACAAGGAAAACAAATTGCTCCGAGGGCCATCCTGCCAGCGATATAGATTCTAGCTGGTGGGAAAGCTTTCCGGGGTAGTTTGGTCATCTGAAAAAGAGACAATTAGTCGCCAGGCGACTTTAGCTGGCCATAGACGTAACAATTACGATCTTTCTCTGAAAAGATCTTTCCTAGAAAGATCGTTCGTTTCAACACACACGTGTAGAGCTGAATCGTCAGATATACAGGTAGAAACAATAGAATTCTACTTGTATCTGATGATTCAGCACTAACAATGGCCGATGTTCAGGGTGCTTTCAAAGGCATCCGATCAAAATTTTTCGTCCAGCCCGATCAACCAGCCGACCGATGTCTTAATCTTCTGACGATATCGGTCGGCTCATTTCCCACCATACACGCACCGAATATTGTGCGAAAATTCTTTCGTAGGATATTATCTGTGCGTCTATGGCCACCTTAAATCTCCCAGAAACATGTCTGTAGCCATCAGGACATGTATAGCACCCAGTTTGGGGTGTTTGCATATTATAAGGCTTCCAATATTAACTTGTGAAAGTTTTTTTTTTTACTACCCTCACCCCTGTGAACCTTGAACTTCCGCTGGAAGCAATGTAACACCTTGATACATTCGCCATTTATTTTACAGTTTTGTTTTACACAGCATAATAAAAATGCCCCTAAGAGTCTTCTTTGCTTTCTGCCAGGCTTTATATAAAGTTTTACATCTAAGGTGCTTCTGACAAATTTGCTGACATAATAAAGTACCTGGCAGGTTAAAGAATATTATGATATAATTAGCATTTTTACTTCTGCTGAAAAACACAATGTGTAATGTTTATGACGGTGGTTATAGTCACTTTTGTTCTTGCATAGTTTAGTGTAATGTTTATTGTAAATAGCTGTTTTCTGCCTTTCTCTCACACAACTGCAGTTCTGTAACAATTTATGGTTGAGATTCTAGTTGTCTCTAGCAGCATTCAGACCGCCGTGGTCTTATATCTGATCTGAAACCAGTTATGCAACGCATTGGAAAAAGTCCTTTGTCATTTTGAATAATGTGACTGTAAAAACTGGATATGCCCTACATTCATTAGAATATTTATTAGAGTAGTTTTTCCTTCTCCTCCTCAGCCTTGTAGCATTTCCCTCTGCCTCTCTTCTCTTGATTCATCTTTTATCAGGTGCAAATATTTCAAATCGTGATTACTTTATGGGGCAATAAATTAGAATTTTTGAGGTTTTTTTAATCCCGCTATTCAAATGTGAGATTTATCACACCTCAACCATGGAAACAGTCCTAATTCGAATATTCGCCGCCTAAAACCTGCCGACTTCTTGTACAAGTCAATGGCAGAGGTCAGTTGAGCCATTTGGAGATGTTAATAGCCTTCCTGATATTTAAGGTTTTTTTTTTTCGGGAGAAAAAATTGATTCATACAAAACGTATTTGAATCAAATACAATTTTGAGGTCGGATATTAGACATCCAAATTTTTTCTTAAATAAACTCCCAGTCGAACTATGAATATATTTGAATTAAAAAAATTCACATGAATTCAAAATTCGACCTTTGATAAATGGGCCTTCCACTGTTTTGCCTGCTGTAACGTAACTCCCACCCATGGGGCCCAAGTGCAGGCGGTATAGCCCAGTCCTCCTACCCCCCTTCCAAAGCGTTTTTCTTGTGCAGTCGCACCCCCCCGTATCCCTGATAGTTGCCACTGCTTGCCTGACCTCTTAGCAGGCCCTTAGGAACTGGAAAGTAGTGGAAGGACAGAGATAAGACAGGGATATGACAGGGCAAGAAAGTGGACCCGGAAGTGGGAAATAGGGTTTTGGGAAGTGTAGTCCGAGGGGATGGACTGGGAGGAATAGGAGGGGTGAAAAGAGTAGTGCTGAAGGGGATTGGCACCATTTTCTACTTACAGCACCACCAGTCCACCCCAGGGGGGGGAATAATTGTGTAGCTGCTACATCTTCCCGACTCTTGCAGATCCACCAACAGAACTGCAATTCTAGCACGTATACCATAGTATTCTGAACAGTGACTGCAGAGACCACCTGGAACAATTAGGCAAACATGACTATTGGCAGGGGTTGATAAGCTAAAAGATGATAGTCTCCAAAGATCTTCCCGTACTGGAGGAAAAGATTGCCCTCAATATAAACGTCTACAGCCACCATAAGGAACACCAAGTGGAGAAAGAGCATGCCAAGAGAGTTTACCCTCTTCTGGCATCACCATTCTAGAGACCTCTTCTTCCAAGCTCCCTTTCCGCTCCCCAATCCTCTTCCAGTCCCACCAAGGAGCCTATATATTGTAGATAGCAAGAGCACATCTCTCTGAAAAAGACAAACTGCTTGTATTGTGGTAGCAACACACATTTTGCCAATAACTGTTCTCTGAAGCAGGGGACAAACCAATGCCTAGGGAGTTTCATCTGAGCGGTATTGAACCTTCTCCCCCTAAGAACTGTCTCATATTCCTGCTTCCAGTACAGGGAATTTCAGGGACTGCCTTTGCCAAGCTTTTAGGGATTCTACTCCATTGCGTTGTTTGGCAATTGATGATAGACCACTCATGTCAGAAATAATCTTGGAAACAACGGGGGCAGTAACAGTGGGGGCACGGCACAAAGAGCAGTTGTCTTTTCTCATTATTAATTGCCCATTTGCTCCATTGGTTCTAGGATCACCCTGGCTTTGTTTGCATAAACCTACCATAGTTAGATTTCTTATTGGAGTTCTAATCGCTGCAAGAAATTTCTTCCTGCTACACCTATTCACTGGAAATCTGTTGCTTCAGTCTGCCCTCTGCATACAAACATTTCTTAGTTGTATTTTGTAAGAAATCGTCTGAGACTCTTCCTCCTCATGGTCCATATGGTTGTCCCATTGATATTCTTCCTGGAACCATGCCCCCTATAGGCAATACTTATGCTTTGTCTCCAGCTGAAACCCAAGCAGGGAAAGAGTACATCCAAGATAATCTTCAGTGTGAGGTTATCCTGCTGTCTACTGCTCCTGCTGGGGTGGTGTTCTTCTTAAAGGAAAAGAAAGACGGAGATCTTGACCCCTGTATTGATTTCAGAGGTCTCAATAAGACTATTGTTAAAAAGCCCTATCCCCTACCCCTTATCTCAGAGTTATACGATCAATTAAAAGGGCCCTGTGTTTTTACTAAGCTGTGGTGTCATCATATTGCAGTTTGGCACAAAAATTTAAAATGAAAGGACACCAAATTCCCAGGAATTTTATAAACAGCCAAAGAAAATTTGTCATTTTAAGATAACTTGGGTGGATGTAATTTTTTTTTTTTTTTAGAAATAAAGGCAAAATATGATTGCTGATGTCAAAATGCTTATTGTATAATATTTACTGAAATCATGCTTACTCATGGTTTGATCCGGTTACAGTGACCACATAAAGGTGGCAGCACACAGTCTGGATGCCTAATGAGAATAGGGGCTTTGCTACTAATGACACCACATAATTTGTTCTTAAAAAAAGTGTTTTACTCGACTTTAGTTTTATGGCATTCTTTGAGAATTCTTAAAATCGTCTCTACTGTTTTTAAAGGAAAAACATACCTTACATATAAGGAACATTAATCATCCATTTAAATGTTCTTATGCAGTTATTTTCATCAGTAGATGAAGAGCACAGGTAAGACTCCGCACCAAGTACAAAACAATCTGTTTAGTTAAATCACTGGGGCAGTCCCACAGAAATCCTTTCATTACAAGAATTATTTGATATATGGATAAGATTTAGATATCATTAGCGTGATAAGCTGACACAAAGAATATCAACCTATAGCGGCAATTATATTAAAATAGCGCTGCTCTATGTAATTCAACAG
Source organism: Xenopus borealis (assembly GCA_024363595.1). Lineage (NCBI taxonomy): Eukaryota > Metazoa > Chordata > Amphibia > Anura > Pipidae > Xenopus > Xenopus borealis. The sequence continues at coordinate 15,144,158 of CM044445.1, forward strand.
AACTTTGCAAGCACATTAGGGGGGGGGGTTATCATAATTTATATTCATAAAAATACTATTATCATACAAATTTGCAGATTTTACACCATGAAAAATGCAAACTCTTTGGATTATAGCACGAAACTCGGCGAGATCAAGATGTCTTCAGGACTTCTCCCATTGACTTATATACAACCTCCGAGTTTTTCCATCCTTGGGGTATAATAAATCCGAAAAACATTTAAGTTGTTTTTTTTCACCAAAACATTTGCAACTTGAGATTCTGAAACATCCCCAAAGTCTCTAAGAATCTTTGTGTTGGTCTCAAATTCTTCTCTGAGTTTCCCTATGAGACAGTGAGTTGAGTATTGCATACCTCCTGTTTCCTCAAGATTAAAGCATTGTTCCTTTTAAAGTCCACACTGGGGAATAAAGGCTTCAAAAAACAAACTCACTTTGCCCATGGAAAGTTTAGGTTGACAGCAGAATCCAGCATTCCTCCCTGTTGAATGCTGCTTGAATCTGTATGCCGAATGTACAGACATACTTAATTAGGCAGAAATGCAATAATTACCATGCAAGGCAGTCGGATTTTCCTTTTTTTATGTTCAGCTTTCCTTTAAGTCATAATAATAATAATAAGAAGAAGAAGAAGAAACTATAGCTAAAATAATCAGAAACATAAAATATTGGCACTCAGATTCCCAAAAACAATGAGACTGGTACAAAAATGCTTCAGGTTGCCCCAAATCGAATTGCTCTCTATGTACTGTATATCACATGAAAACAGTGCCTTATAAAATATTCGTCTGTAAAGGAACAAAAGTGCATCATGAAATGGAGAAAAATTCATGAAACAAAATAAAGTTAATGGGCTTCAAAAATTTTTTTGCGTGACAATTTAAAGGAGGAATTGAGGGAATCTACCATGACAAATAAAAATTCTATCGCTCAAGTATGTTGGGATGGCCTTTTTTCTTTTGTTCTTTAATTGCTGAAAAAAAATGTCTCACTATTTGTCTAAAATGTAAAGACAAAAAGAAAACATTTTAGTTGTTCCCTTAATTTTACTGATTTGACTGCATATCTACTTCTCTGTAATTATAAATTCTTCATCAGAAAAAGCAAGCAACTTACTGTAATTATAAACCACAGATCATCAATTCTGTGAAGACCTGATAGTGGAACTTTCAGATTTGGTCAGGGAGAAGTTTAATTTTTCTTTCACATTTTATCAGTGGGATAAGATTAAGACTAATCTAGGAGCAGATTTACATTAGTACAGCAAGTCACATAAGATAGCTCTTATCCATGTAATGCCATTAGAATAAAAAAGAAAAACAATCTGTGTCAGAAAATGAGCTTTTGAGTGTTCATATAGCTACTTAACTGATTGAATTGCTCCCACCATTGTGACAAGCCATCCAGGCTCCATAACCATGCGAGTCAAACTCAACAGGATTTATAGGATTACATTAATTGTCAGACTTCCTTTACGCAGGTGTTATTGGTATTATGGAATAGGTGCCTATGAACATGACCTCAAATAAGACCTTAGTCGCATTGCTTGAGGGATGGTTATTGGAGCACATTGGACAGGAGCTGTAGTGGTAAAGACTGCATTACTTGAAGATTTTAAGATAGAACAAGGGGTTGTTACTTGTTTGGTTCTCTCTATGTAAAAAAAAAAACACTGGTCATAACAAGTGGTTTTAATGCAGGATATAGTGGCTTCTGATTGAGGAACCTGTCTCATCTCACTTAGTTCTATGACCAAAAATATGAACAGCTGGAATTCATTTTTCCAAGCCTTCAACAGTTCAGTTTCAAATTAAATACTGGGTAAATAGGCTGTGCAAAAATATAAAAAAAAGTTTCTAATATAGTTAGAAAAATTGTAATGTACAAAGGCTGAAGTGAACGGATGTCTAACATAATAGCCAGTACCCAACTGTTTGCTTTACGTCTCTCTTTAAAGGTGGCCATACACGGAGAGATCCGCTCGTTTGGCAACGTGGGCAATATCAGGCTTATCACATCATGCGCCCTAGGGCCCAACGATCGGATCAGAACGAAGTGTTAACGGGCGGACCGATCACAGGACCGCATCAACGAACAGATCCCATCCGATCGACATCAGGCCAGATATCGATTGGGGAAGCCTGTTGGAAGGCCCCATACATACTCGGTCTGTCGGCAGCTTCTATCGGCCTGTGGGCCACATGGAACATAACTGTAACCTGATTGGTTAATGACTGTTAACCAATCAGAGAGCTGCAATGCAGGCAGTTTGGTTCTGGCTACTATGTTAGACATTTTTATACTAAACAACTCCTTTAACATGAAAACACTACCTTGTTTATAATATGTTTTACCAACTTAAGCAGTCTTGCTGCAGAACAAAAACAGATGTATTAGCGCGTTAGTTCTGCTAAAGATTAATCAAATGATATTAAAAGTGATAACAGGAGGAGATACTGTATTATAAGTTATTGACATAATATAAACTAGAAATCATTTACATAATTTAATTTTGTGCACCAGAGGAAATGCAAACACTTCAGCAACAAGTTTTCCAGATTTTTCTGTTGTGTTTAAGTTCCACGTTACTTTGACTACTTTTGTGGCTTATAATGTAACACCTGATAATTTTTGTTTTGCAGAAGGTGAAAGGGATGAGTCTGGATGATGTCGTTTTTTTGAACGTGGACACCAATACCTTGGAGACTCCGTTTGACGACCTTCAGAACTTGCCCAATGAAGTGGTCAGTATTATAACATTCCTCCAGGGTTTGTTGGTCAGGGAAACCATGTTTATGGAAAGGGTTTTAAAAGCAGATGATGAGCCAATCCATCAGATTATAAAGTGTAGTCATATTGCCGACCATGTGTGTTAGGTGAAGGAAGGAAAGGGGCTGCTTCAAGCTCACTGCCAAAGTTAATTAGAAAATGCTTCTCTTTTGTGGTCATGTCTTCAACAAGGTTCCTTAGATCACTGGCATGTCTATAATTAAGGGTGGGGACGTCTGAAACATATCAGCCAGTAGCAGGGTCTGCTCATTTTATAATGTATACCATACCAATAAATAATACTTTATTTGGGACCTGGTTGGGAAGTTGCTGCACCTCTCTTCAATACTTTGATTCAATGTTTATACATTTAAGGTTATGCACCTGGGATGTAAACATAGAGTATGCAAGCCACTTATTAATGAGACTATGGGCCAGATTAAATTCAGTGAGAAAAGTTATCTTCTGGTTTATCACATGAAAAGTCATGGACGGGGTTCCATTTGAGGAGAAAAAACTTTTCCAAATTCAGTTCCATTTTTTCCCATAGACTTCAATGGAGTTTACTGTGCGATAATTTTTTAATTGATTTTTGCATCATAAATTGAATCTTTTTCATGACTTCACATTATTAACCTTTTTCTCATGGAGACCCTGGGTAGACAATACTCTTGTCTGTATAAAGCAATGCCAATTATCAGCTGCAAGTGCAAACAAGGTTTTGAGCTGTATAAAAAGGAATATAGATTAGTGGGCAGAGTGGGACATCCTTCGTTTTACAAAAACAGTGGTATGGCCTCACCCAGAATATGCTGTGAAGTTTTGTTTTATTAAGATGAATGAGAATGTGATTTTGGGATATTAAGCTGATTAAGATGTAGCAAGTCTTGGTTATAAAGAATTGCTGGCCAAGTTGGGAATGTTTACACAGGAGAAGAGGTGCTTAAGGGGTGAAATTATAACTATGTATAAATGTGTATAGTCAAAGGTGAAGTTGTTCCATATTTCTCTCTTTGTGTCCTGTCTAAGCACACATCTGGATTAATCCAATGGACTAATGCTGGCAATAGACATAACAATTACGATCTTTCTTGGAAAAGATCTTTCCAAGAAAGATTGTTTGTTTCAACACACATGTATAGCGCTGAATCGTCACATATACAGGTAGAAACAATAGAATTCTACCTGTATCTGATGATTCAGCATTTACAATGGCAATGTTAAGGGTGCCTTCAAAGGAATCCGATAAAAATTTTCCGTCCAGCCCGATCAGCCAGCCGACCGATATCTAAATCTTCTGATGTTATCGGCTCATTTCCCAACATACACGCACAGAATATCATATGAAAATTTGTTTTGTACAATATTATCTATGCGGCTATGGCCACCAAATGAGGAGAGTTGGACACCGAAAGATTATACAGAAAGATTATACTGCAATAGGTGTGAATGGCTTCACACTTGAATAAATGAACAGGTATTGCAGTATAACCCTGCTGTGTGGATAACTATGTATAAATATACACACCATTAGTAGTGATGGGGTGAATACATTTGCCAGGCATGGATTCACTGCGAATTTCCATGTTACGCCGCCAGCAAAAGTTTTTACAAAACTGCCCCAAAAATTTGCAGATTCGTCCATTGCCAACCATTATCTCCTTCTTGCAGACAGAAGGCCATTCATTTAAATAAGAATAAAGGATGGTTCCATTATTATACTCAGAACAGGTTTTTACAGTGAAGTTGCGGCATTCTCTCCCTGAAGTAGTTGTACTGTCTGATACATCAGATTACTTCAACAAAGTAATGGATGAGGATATACAGGGTGGCTGAAATTTGACACAAAAAAAGTTATCAAGTAACTGCCATCGTGGAGTCAGGAAGGAATTTTTACCCCCCTTTGAGGTGACTTGAAGAGGTATTTTGCCTTCCTCTGGATCAATTGGCAGTATGTACACTCAATGTAATGGTGGGGATATGTTGGCCTACTATGTAATACAAGGTAGGATAGCAACAACGGCAGCTTTTATATAAATGATGGGCTCTAAAACAGGCTGGTTTTACCTCAAGCTCCACAACTAAAGATTGCCTTGTAAGCCAGCTCCAACCTCTGCCTATATATTTCATGGGAAGTTCTTCTCAAGTGTCACATTTTTAAGTGATTCTACTCAGCAGGAAGTAAAGCCGCCAGGACCTGAGGGATCTGACATTAAGAATAACAGAGAAACATCTACAAGGAAAGATGATCAGTGACTAAATACAAACAGCATCAGGCACCGGAGTTCTAGACACGGTCTTACAAAGATGTCAAAGGGTTGATTACCTTCTCTCTCTCTTCCTCTATCCATATCTCATATGTTTTATTTATGTAAAGATTTTAGGTTGCTCTTCTTTTCCCCTTCAGTAAGCCATAAATATTTATATTTTTTTGGTTTTTGCATATTATAGAACCTTTTTCCTGCTCCGTGTGGGTAGGTGTCGCCATCCAGATATACCAGTTCTGCTTTCTTCCAAGGCCTTTTCTTCTCGCCCAATTTCCCAGACAAATTGTGTAGAATAACTCAATATTAAGCAGGCTCTTGTTTTCTGTATCCTCTCATTGTGCCGTAGACAAGGCTGGTGCTTTATTTAGCTTCAAATGTACTCCAGCAAATGGATGAGCGATGCTGTTGGTTAAATGCTTTTCATTTGGTAAGACAAAGTTGGAACAATTTTGCTTGCGGTTGTATCAGTGCCACCTGCTACTGAAGTGCTCTTAATTAATAGATCAAAGCCAGAGTACAGGGGCTGCAGAATATACAGACCGGGGAAGGTAACAGAGCTCTTTGATCTGTACCACACTGTGTTCGTGGAAAAGGAGGGGCTGTTTTTATTCCGTCTCATCATCTGTTGTTCCAAATTAATTTATCCTTTAGCAAAGACGATTGCTCATTACTTTCATTTCTTTAACTCTCTCTGCATTCCCGGCTCATGTGAAACGGAGAGCAACTCGGCACAGAATACAGCTTGTTGAATCCTACAGCTGAAGCTAGCTGGACATTTAGTGGGGAGCCTGCTTCCTATAGTTCAGAATTTCCTAGCCTGCTCTTCTCCATCTGTTGCATAAGTGCAACTACTAATGCAGTCACTGGCATCTTGGGAGTTGTCAATAGGCAACAGCTGGGAAATCACAAATCTAGATCTGAACACCTTTTAGTGGACTTCTTGTTCCTTTTCATACTCCTAGTTTATTATCTTAAGTCATAAGATAATAACATAAGATTTGCACCTGCCCTGGCGCTTTCAAATTCACAAAAACACTTGCCCATGCATTTTTATGACCCAAAAAATAGGTCTTTAGTGGGCCATATCTATGTTTTCTCCACAAGCAGAGAAAAAAAAAATCTCTGGCGTTATTATCCTTCGACTTAATAGCACAGCGAATACAGTCTATTAAATCTGCATACTGATTAGCATGATGTAGATGCTTATATTTTCAGGTGGACTTTATTTTTGTTTCTTTATAGTTTTGATCCCTTTGTTTCACTTGATTTGTGGAATGTGTTATTATTTAAATATTCACCTCAAAATAATTAGGAGTCCTCTCCATTATACAAATACGTAGGCATGAGAGCTCTAACCCATAACAGTCTTTCTCTCTGCTGTTAAAACTTCCAGAGGTCTGCAAAGGTTTGTGTAACCCCCTGTGAATAGCAGCTCTTGCCCGACCTCTGGGGAATAAGATGCAGTCAGAGCAATAATGAGATAACTGTAACTGCAATCTTAATTTGATTTGCAAGAGGAAGTGAAGGTCAGCTGAAGGAATCCTTTGTTCACTGATGGAAGTTCTACTTTTATTTCCTGCATGGCCTTTTTTTTTAAGGAATCCTACATAAAATCATATAAACAGTCATGCAGTCATTGACTACTTTTTGATATAGTAAAAGATGTGTCTCTCACCAGCTGGACAGCTTCCCACCCTGTCAGTCCCATCTTCCCAGCAGGCTTGGCTCATTTTAGACCTCTTAACATATTGTCCTTTGGAAAAGGACAAGTGCATTAGCAAAGAAAAACGAACCACATCATAGGTAAAGGCGACATTTAATCTTTTATTTATCACACTGGCAGCCTAAAAAGCTACATTTCCTCCAAGACCTTTAACAAGATTTAAGGATTAATAGATTTGAGGAGGGTATAATCTAGCTCGCTTTCTGATGAAATGGGAGTTGTCTGTTTTAGTTTTGCGGATATTTTCAGGTGTAAAAAAAATACTTTCTTACACAATTTATAGGAATGTAATGTATCCAATGGCATTTATGGTCTTTATTTGAAAGGAAGGCCTCAAATGCATACTTATACATAATAATAATAATAATAATAATAATAATAAAAAATATATATATATATAATATTCACTCCAAAGGAGTGTGTTTTTCAAAATGCTTCAAATTCTGCTTTGAAATCCATTTCTCAAAAGAGCAAAGATTTTTTAATATTCAGTTTTGCTGGCTAGACATTTTTTCCATTTTCCAGCTGCCCCAAGTTACTGTGCTCTGATAAACTTCAATCACTCTTTACTGCTGTACTGCAAATTGGAGTGAT
>CM044445.1:15224560-15234710 GCA_024363595.1 Xenopus borealis
TACTAACCCATCATGTAAGCCTTTGTTCTTGTGTAGTCTATCTCCAGCGACACTGTAAATTCTGTATACAGTTACTTGCTAATATGACTGCAGCCTGACTGTTGTTTATGCTGATGAACTTCCCAGTTCATTGCTTTCTTACCTCCATATATCAGAGTCCCAGCGCTTGTAAAACTTCTGTTGTTGATATTTTTGCTCTTCCCAAGTCAATCAATTTAATCTCACAGTATTGATGCCTTATCCCTCCTTCCATTTCGCTAATTTGTGCTCTTCTCCCATCAACCTAAAGCGGGCTTTCATTTTCCCCACTGTGTTTCAAATAAGTTTGCCGTACAGGCTTCTCATTTTGAGGACTGTACAATTCTCGAAAACATCAGGAAGCTGTAACAACTTTTTTTTTTTTTTTTAACGAGCTCCAATAAAACAAGCCAAAAGAGGTTTAAGAAACCCCTTCACCTTACACTAGTTAGATTCTCTAAAGCCCTGAAATATATGCTGGGACTAATGAAATCATCAAATACAGCTCAGAAATATAAACTCAATAACACGCAATATATTACCCCTGTGGATTTTGGAACATAAAGGTTTCTTAGACACAGTGAAAATAAAAAAAGAACAGGGAAATGTTTTGGATAACTCCCTCTTTCTGTGGAACTTTTCAGTTGAATTTAGGGAGTCTACTTAGTTGATAAAAATGTACCATGTAGCAAAGCATTCCCTTATTTTAAATTGTGTATTATTGTGATACATAAGGGCAGATTTTGGAAAAGTCAGTCCTTAAGGTTTACTTTCCCTTGCCGATCCTCCCCCATCTCTCTCAGCTGGATATGAAGTCCCACAATATAGAAATAGATCAGCGCCTATGACAACAAATAAGGCTAATCTAGTGCAGTACAGAGTGTAGTACAGATATGGGACCTGTTATCCAAAATGCCCAGGATCTGGGGATTTCAGGATAATCGATCTTTCCGTAATTTGGATCCTTGACACCTTTAGTCTATTTTAAGCATTGAATACGCCCAATAAACTGATTTTGCTTGCAATAAGGATTAATTATATCTTAGTTGGGATGTTCTATTACTACTGAGAAAAAGGAAATCATTTTAAACATTTTGATTATGATGGATTCTGTGGAAGACAGCCTTTCCATAACTCAGAGTTTTCTAGATAACAGGTTTCCAGATAATGTATCCCATACCTGTATTTTTGTTTTTTTTTTCCAGAGGGCACCCATGTCACTTTACATTCCATAAAGAATCCGATGCTCATTTCAAAACCTTCACCATTCGAAGTGCCTACTAACAAACCACAAGCACAGGGATCCCCAACCTTTTGAGGCCCTGAGCTACATTTAGAAGAAAAAGGAGTTGGGGAGAAACACTAGCATGAAAAATGTTCTTGGGGTGCCAAATAAGTGCTGTGATTGGCCCTCTGGTAGCCCCATATGTGTATTTGGAGAGCAACATGTTGCTCACGAGCTATTGGTTGGGGATCACTGCACTAGCAGATATATTGCACATGGTATTTTATCAATGAAGTCTCCCTATATGCATGGTGCACATTCCAACTCCAATAGAAGGATACAAAATGCAAATAGTGTAAAACTGTTTGTTTTGATTAAAACTTTAAAAACAAACACACTCACATTACTTTTTCTGAGGTTAGTCACCCATAAATAAAAGAATCTTTGGAAGGTTTTCGTTCAGTTTCCAGGGGGGGCCCATTGGTATACGCTGTACCCCTCGTGGCTCTGCTCGTGACCAGATAGTGACGTCACCTCTGCCTGACGTTAATGATTTTTCCTTATTAATAGTCCCAATTCTAATAATACATTTAATGATGCATGGTTCAGAAATGATGAAATTCAAAAGAGGCTAGAACATGTTAAGATAAACAAAGGTCCAGGGCCAGATGGGATTCATCAGAGGGTACTTAGCGAGCTTAGCTCTGTGATTGCCAAACCTCTCTTCTTAATTTTTCAGGATTCATTGAGGTCTGGCATGTTGCTATTCAAAAAGGGATCCTTTTCTCAGCCTCAAAACTATAGGCCAGTTAGTCTGACGTCGGTAGTAGGAAAGCTTTTTGAAGGATTAATAAAGGATAGGATACTGGACTTCATAGCAAATAACAATACTATGATTTTGTGCCAGGCATGGTTTTATGCGTAAAAGATCTTGCCAGACTAACTAAATTTCTTTTTATTAGAAGGTAAGCAGGGACCTCGATTCTGGGATGGCAGTGGATGTGATTTACTTAGACTTTGCTAAAGCATTTGATACAGTGCCACACAGAAGGTTACTGGTTAAATTAAGGAAGGTTGGCCTGGAACATAGTATTTGTACCTGGATAGAGAACTGGCTAAAAGATAAACTACAAAGAGTGGAGGTAAATGGAACATTTTCTAATTGGACCAGTGTTGTTAGTGGGGTACCGCAGGGCTCTATACTGGGTCCCTTGCTTTTCAACTTGTTTATTAATGACCTGGAAATGGGCATTGCAAGTAGGGTTTCTATTTTTGCTGATGATACATGCAGGATGCTAACACTTTGCAGAGTGATTGGTCTAAGTTGGGAAAATGAGGTTCAATGTTGATAAATGCAAGGTTATGCACTAAAAAATCATATAAAAAATATAATATAAATGCAAGTTATACACTAAATGGCAATGTGTTGGGAGTTTCCGTAAATGAGAAGGATCTTGGGGTTTTTATAGATAACAAGTTGTCTAATTCTGGGCAGTGTCATTCTGTAGCTACTAAAGCAAATAAAGTTCTGTCCTGCATAAAAAAGGGCATAAACTCAAGGGATGAAAACATAATTATACCTCTTTATAGATCCCTAGTAAGGCCTCATCTGGAGTATGCAGTGCAGTTTTGGACTCCAGTCCTTAGGAGGGATGTAAATGAGCTGGAGAGAGTGCAGAGACTAAGTGCAACTAAACTGGTTAGAGGGATGGAAGACTTAAATTATGAGGGGAGACTGTCCAGGTTGGGTTGTTTTCTCTGGTAAAAAGGCACTTGCGAGGGGGCACGATTACACTTTACAAATACATTAGAGGACATTATAGACAAATATCAGGGGTTCTTTTTACCCATAAAGAGGATCACCAGAGGCCACCCCTTCAGACTAGAAGAAAAGGACTTTCATTTGAAGCAGTGTAGGTGGTTCTTCACAGTGAGGACAGTGAGGTTGTGGAATGCACTGCCGGGTGATGTTGTGATGCTCATTCTGTTGATGCTTTTAAAAGGGGCTTGGGTGATTTTTTTTGGACAGACATGATATCAAAGGCGACCGTGATACTAAACTCTACAGTTAATATAGCTATGGGCATGTGTGAAAGAGTGGAGGGCTGTGTGGATGCTGGTTTTTTTTATTTGGAGGGGTTGAACATGATGGACTTTGTCTTTTTTCAAACCAATTTAACTATGTAACTATGATGCTTTTCGCGAACAAATTGGCTTCCTCAGAGGCACTTGCCGTCCATCCTTCTGAAGCGTTGATCCATTTCTATATTATCAGATTTATTATTAGTCAAAGGTCTAGTTTGGGCATATCAATGTTAAAAAACATTCCTACTTAAGGATTGATCAGATGTTAGAATTCAGCCCTGTGCAGCCAAGTAGCCAATATAACAGCAAATAATGGAAATATGTCACTTTACTAAACTATCAGGAAAATTGTTAATACATGAAAGCAAAATTGGGAAATCTCTAGAGATCCTTCCAGTTTACTTACTTCAAAGCTGAGTTAATCTTCCTCTTGACTTAAAATTGGTGCTAGCAATATTCAGAAAATGATATAGGGCTCATTTACTTCCCAAGAGCAATTTTGAGTGTAAATGCCATGTTTTTTTTCCATAATGCAGAGTTTATTTCCAGAATACCAGGTTTGTTGAGGTTGCAAGGGTGTGCTGCAGCTTCTCTGTAAACTGGATTCTGTTGCACCATTTCTGGTGTTGGGTAGGAGTGCAACCAAGTCTTGGGATGCAAGTGTACTGCACCCATTGATAGGGAACACTAGAACTACTGCCTGGTCAAGAGGTGGCAGTAGCTCCAGGCTTCTTCTGTGTCACTCAATTCAGAACAGAAGGCAGGAATGACTGAGCTACATACCCCCTAGATTTAATTCACATTACTAAATATTGTGTCTAATAAAGTGAGTAGAGTTGTTTTTGGAATTCCTGGCAGCATGAGTGTGCTCATAAAAAATAATTGTGATATAGGCAGATATTTGCCCATTTACGCTAGCATTAATGATCTCTCCAGTAGAAAGCATATCACAGAGTAAGGAGAAATTACATTAATGAAATATTTATAAGTTAAAAAAAACACACAGTATTAGCAGTTCGTTATCCAATAAAGGAATCAGCATATCAAGCATTGTTTCCAGAGTAATCAGTAATGGGACTTTCGGCAATTAACTAACAATAATCTGGGGTGTATTTAATTGGATTTCATTGAATAAATAACTCTTTATCTGACTGATACAGTAATGTAATACCAGTAAATTAACATTGAACCCCGAAACAAAGAGTCTACTGGGGGCAACCATTTTTTTCAGTGTCACATGAAATGCTTGGAAATTTAGTGCCAGCTGTCCTCATGGAGATTTTGACATAATGCTGTACTAACAGCCCTTTTTTCTTCCAAAGAATTGTACTCGTATTGTGTGGGTAGCTTAACGACTATGGGTCCACAGCTCAGCTATTTGCTTAATGTGGACCTGCCATCCAGCCATAAAAAGCTGTATAATGAAAGTCCATTGCAAATTAAACATGAAACAAAATTCTTTTTTTTTTTTTTTTCCATGAAACTGGTTATAAACTCCATACTGGTTATAAAGGTGTTTAGATATCTGACCTGTCAATCATATATTGCCCGCCCTGCCTCTATGCCTGAGGCATAGGGGTGGGGCAGTCAGTTTCTTTTAAGGATGCACCAAATACAAGATTCAGCCAGGTTTCGGCCTTTTTCAACATGATTCAGATTCGGCTGAATCCTCCTGCCTGCCTGACCGAACTGAAATCACGTGTCTGTTTTTCACAAGACTAGGAAGTAAAAAATGTTTTTCCTTCCATATGCAAATTAGGATTCGGTTCGGTATTCAGCCATATCTTTCAAAAAGGATTCAGGGGTTCGGCTGATCCAAAATAGTGGATTCAGTGCATCCCTAATTACTTTAACTTTCCATTCAACACTTGCTAGATGTCACTGCCCTCCTCAGGTTCCCCTTCCTCCTCAATGTCTAATTGTGTAGCAAGTGCATGGCCAGGGACATTGGGTCCCCCATTCTACTGCATATACAAGAATTTGGGGTGATACAAAATCTGCTAGAAAAACAGTGTCCACAAATTGCTGTTGGCTGTTCCTGGTATGTTTTATATGTCTTATAAGTTACGGACTGTAAAGGGGGACTAATAAATCAAGTAACTGCAGTACGAATAAGTCCAAAAAACAACTCCTCAAAGAGTGGAATGAATTTGTGCTCTTCACAGGAGGAACCTATCACATTTTGCGAGGATAGATTTGTTTCCCATCGCTCCAGTGGGTTGAGGCCATTCCTTCAGAATGCCATCCAGCTACAGCTGTTCAAACAGGTACAGTATACCCTTTGCAGCGACTCCTCCAACAGGAAGGAGCATCCGCAAACATGATAACAACTAACTTCTTCTCCAACCTAGTTCATAGATGGGAGACTGGATTTATTGAACTCTGGAAATGGATTCAGCGATGTTTTTGAAGAAGAGATCAACATGGGTGAATATGCAGGTAAGAAAGACTATTGCTGCATGGAGGCCTTGTTCCAGTCATGCTATTAATTTCAGCCTGTCAAAGATGCACCACTTGATGCTTTTGGTTTGCCAGATAATATACCCTGTGTTGTTTTTGAGACCACATGTGAAATTGCTGCAAGGAATTGTATGTTCTCTGCATGCTTGCTTGGGTTTCCTATGGGTACTCCAGTTTCCTCCCTCAAACATATAGACAGTTTAATTGGCCCTAGTGTATGAAAATGTGAAAATAACCTTAGATTGTAAGCTCCAGTGGGAATGGAATCATGTAGCGTACTGGGGAATGTGAAATTAACCTTAGATTGTAAGCTCCAGTGGGGATGGAATCATGTAGCGTACTGGGGAATGTGTTGGGGCTAAATAAAGGTTGATAATAATATTGGTATGATACACATTTGTTTTATACTGTATTGTTTAATGGGATTCCACCCTTTTTTTACAATTATTTCTAATTTGCACAGGTAGTGATAAGCTGTATCATCAGTGGCTTTCAACAGTAAAGGTGAGTTAGCCATATTGCTTATCAGTGTGCTAGTCTGTACGGCAGGGATCCTCAACCGTTTTTACACTTGAGCCACATGCAAATGTAAAAAGATTTGGAGAGTAACATAAGTTTGCAAAAAGTTCCTGGGGATACCAATTATGGGCTGTGATTGACCATTTGTAGCCCCTATGTGGAAGGAAGCTTTGTTAGGCCTTTCATCTGGTTTTTATACAACAAAACCCGGAGCCAAACCAGGAATTAAAAAATAAGATCATTTGTTGAGGCCACTGGGAGCAGCATGCAAGGGGTTGGTGAGTAACATGTTGCTCATGTTGCATGGCCTCTCCAAAGGGTCTTCCCAAATGCTTGTGCAGTATTTCTTGTATAAACTGTTACATTAATGCACTAAGTGCATCAAACCTCCATTTTTTTTCTGGTCAAGGTTTTTAGGGAGGTTTTTTTGTTGGGGGAAAAAACCCTCACATTTTTAGAGATTTATCATACCCCAAAGCTGCTTCAAATCAGAATCCAAAAATACACCATCTCTAACCTGTCAAGGTCATGTAGAAGTCAATGGCAGGATACCCTTTAAGTTGTTTCTTGACATTGTGATCTGCCCTGGATAATCTGAACAATTTGGGGTTTTCGGACGATGATCCGAAGAAGTTGACAGAAAACTCGTTAAAATCAAATGTTTTCAGAGTGTCAATAATACGTTTTGAATTGACGCTTAATTTTGTCTCTCCTCTTTTTCCAGGAAACATTATTGAAGAATGGGTTAAAATATTTGAAGGGGGTTTGGTCGGATTTGTTTACATTAGAAAATGTGATTAACGGGAGTTTTAGTCTTAATGTATGGGGCTATATCTAAGGATACAAATCATTTATCTGTACAAGTAACTGTATTCCAAAGCTGGCCAACGAGATGATGCTGTCATAGCCCCAAGAAGATTTTTAAACTTACCTGACCTATGTCAGGTAGAAGTGACTGGGGGAGAGAAAGGAGTGGGCACATGCAATTATACAAAGTCCTGCCCACTTTTACACCACTCTTCAGTTAAACCACACCTACTCAAGGTCACAGCCACATATCTTTCTTCTTATTTTAAAAATGAGATTTGCTGTGTGCTTATTTCCCCAGAGATTTAATTCTTCATGTACATATCATTACATATCATCCCCAAAATGTAAAAGAAAAAGAAGAAATCTACTTTATAAACTCAGGGCCCCTGCGGCCATGAGGCAAGGTGAGAACCTTGCCGCAGGCGGCACGGAACGGGCAGTTACCAGGGGCGGCAAAAAAGCCACCTCTGGTAACTTTATAGGGATAGTGTCATGGGAAAAAATTTTTTCCAAAATGCATCAGTTAATTGTGCTGTTCCAGAAGAATTCTGCACCGAAATCCATTTCTCAAAAGAACAAACAGATTTTCTCTATTTATTTAAAATTTTGAAATCTGACATGGGGCTAGACATATTGTCAATTTCCCAGCTGCCCCAAGTCATGTGACTTGTGCTCTCTTAAACTTCAATCACTCTTTACTGCTGTACTGCAAGCTTGAGTGATATTACCCCCTCCCTTTCCCCCACCCAACAGCCTAACAACAGAACAATGAGAAGGTAACCAGGTAACAGCTCCCTTACACAAGTTAACAGCTGCCTGGTAGATCTAAGAACAGCACTCAATAGTAAAAACCCATGTCCCACTCCGTACTATTCAGTTACATTGAGAAGGAAAAACAACAGCCTGCCAGAAAGCAGTTCCCTCCTGAAGTGCTGGCACAAGTCACATGACCAGGGGCAGCTGGGAAATTGACTAAATGTCTAGCCCCATGTCAGATTTCAAAACTGAATATAAAAAAATCTGTTGGCTCTTTTGAGAAATGGATTTCAGTGCAGAAGTCTACTGGAGCAGCACTATTAACTGATGCTTTTTGAAAAAAACATGTTTTCCCATGACATTATCCCTTTAAGAGACGAATTTCCGTTTTTTAAAATGGAAATTCGCCTCTTCTAGTGCAGCAAGCGCAATAACGCTCGCTGCACTAGTGATGTGGCCCCTCTCGACCTGCTCCGACGCTAGTAGTTAGAAGTGCGGAGCTGGAGGGGGGTGGTGGCAGCAGTCCCTGAAACGCCCCTGTATAAACTGTACATCTCCCCAAAAGAAATGCAAAGACCTAGATTTCCCCAATGATTACAATGCTGCTTTTGTTGAGTAACGCTGAACTGAAGAGAGGTAATGGGAGACACATAAGCATCCCCACATATGTTAGGGACCCCTGGTACTTACTTGTGAGTAGTTAGCACGTGTGCATTTTGCGCTGGATTTCTGCTATTATCATTACCAATACAGTATCCTCATTGTTACAGAAGGGCAGTGGGGCTTTTATCAACACAATGAAGACCAGAGCCAATCCAGCCATGAAGACGGTCTACAAATTTGTAAGTAACTGATCATGAGGTTTACTTAGTACTGCTTTCTGGCTAGAATTCGGCTTTCCAAAGTCGCCCGAAGTTTCCTCGTAACGCAGTCCTAATGCTATCCTGCCTGTGGTTCACATTCTAGCAGGCAGGAAGGCATTTAGGGGAGATTAGTTGCCCGAAGAAGAGGCGATATGTCGCTGTGAGACTAATCTCCCCCAGTAGCCATGTCTGCCACCACCTTTAAAAGGGTCTACATTATTTCCATTATTCAGAACTCATGTAGCGAAATAATTCTTCTTAGGACTATCTTTTTAGGATAAGCTTAAATGTCAAGAAGAAAATTGTTAAAGATCAATTCACACGGCTCAAAAAATCTTGTCTGCGATTGACAAAGTCATACATGAACCCAGATAAACTAACTCTGCCCAAGTATGTAGCTTATTTGCACATGTGGGACTAGACTTCAACTTAGTCTGATTCTTCTCTGTCACAATTAGGGTTTCCACCCGGCCGATATTTTACCGGCCTAGCTGGTAAAACACCTGCCAAGGCCTGGGCTGGAATTACAAATTTACCGGCAATGTAGCTGCCGGTAAGTTTGTAATACCCTTAAAAAGACCCATCGGCCAGCCCCCAATCCCCTGTAAACTTAGCTTTTGTCCCTGTCTTGAAAGCTCTACACAGTGGCCACACCCATAACACATCATGGCCCCACCCCTTTTGACATCACATCCCACTCCTTTTTGGTCCCACCCCCACCGGACGGTAAAACAAAAGCTGGCAACCCTAGTCACAATGGAACCAAAACCTTCAAATTGTAGTTGGTAGAACACGTAATTTTCCTAAAGACGTGTCCTGATTACTTGTTAATGTTACTTGATAAACATACAATACATACATATGCCCATGGAATTCAATAATATCAATCAGACCTTTGGTAAGCCCTTAGCAAATAGAGTGTGCAACATAAAATTAAATCATTCTTTTCTTTTTATTTTTACTATTTGTTAGTTTTATCCAGTTTAAATCATGTAATCTATGAATATGGATGCTGTGCCATCCAAGATGTGCAGTATAATACTCATTCCCCCTGACTTCTATGTCATTATGGAGACTTTCTCAAGACTTCCCTGGTAATACATGGGCAGATTTAAGCTGCCGATATTGGCCTTTTAGACCTATTCGGAAGCTTATCTACCCGTGTATGGGGCATTCCGAAATGCCTCCCCGATCAATATCTGGCCAAAAATCGTCCAGATATCGATCAGGCAGGTTTTATTTTCTCTTGTATTAATCCCATCGGTGCACATTGCCATTGTTTTAATCTGACGATTTGGCCCTAGGGCAGAATGGTCAGATTAGCCCAATATTGCCTGCTTTGGTGGGAATATTGGGGAAAGATCTGCTCATTTGGCAACCTCTCCAAACAAGCTGATCTTATAGTATATGGCCA
>CM044445.1:15239695-15250444 GCA_024363595.1 Xenopus borealis
GAGTCCACATACTGTTAATATTTCAGCCCAGATATTGATAAGCCTCCAAATGCACCTGCAACACAACATACCACCAGAATGGAGTTTACCATCACACACAATGGTCAGGATATCTACTTGCAGCAGATAATGGGTTGCCAATTTGCACTGCAGTATGCCAATCTTTTCATGGCCAAATTGGAGGAGGAATTCATGTCAACTTCTGCTGCCAAACCTATGCTTTACCTCTGTTACATTGATTATATCCTAATAATCTGGACAGCAAGTGAAGAAGACCTCCTATCTTCCCATAGGAACCACAGCTTCTTCCACCCCACCATTATATGAAAACTGAACTACTCCAGAACAGAAATCAATTTCCCAGACACCACAGTTTGTGTACTGATGCACACAGCTCAGAAATGACAGCTCCCATCCCAAACATATAAGGGAATCCATTGTTTACAGTCAAGCGATATGATATATATAATAGCAATTGCTCAGACCCCATTGATCTGGATAAATAGCTGTCTGAACTCAGGGGCAGCTTCATCCAACAAAGATCAAGCCTGGACATGACATTAAGAGGGCAGGTGCCATACCCAAGGGAAAACTTCTAAAATACAGACAACAATACCCGTACCCCCTTGTTGTAACCTATAACCTGCATTTGGAGTCTCTATGCAAAACCATAAAGGAACTGCATCCAATGCTCAATACTGGGTATTGCAGGGAATATATTTTTCTGTAAAGACATTAAAAAGCAGGGACGCTTTGGAGATCACACTTTGTAAAAATAACTATAGCAATTTGGAACACACACAAAAAAAATCTCTGCCTAGACTTTCTATGGCTCAAGACACAAGCAGATTATGTTGCAACACCCTGGTGACTGCACTGAATATTAACAGTATTGTGCTAGGTTCTGTTAATTGCTTTTTTTTTCCATATCCTTTGGCTCTGATATATACTTTTATCTTGATTTGCTGATCCAGTGGAAGAAAAAAAATGCTGAGGGTTTACATTCCCTTTAATCTTGCAGTTTATTTTAAATTAAATTCCATTTAAATGAAATGAATTCATTCATTAAAATGTAATTTAATTTAAACTTTTAATCTTGCAGCCTTTTTAGCAATTTTAACTCTGCTTTAGGACCTGGGAAAATGTCGACTAGTGTTCCCATATAGTTTCATTTTGTAATTTACTCAGGATATGGCTGAAAATGGATTCAGCACTGCCACAGAAGAACCTCTCCCTCAAACTTCCCCTTCACCGTCATCATCTATTGAAAAGAAAAGAGCAGAGGAAAGAAGGCCCATAACCGTGCACTTTGGACAGGTAGGTCACTGATTTAGCCTCCAACTATAATCCAGATTAAAAAAATAAAGCACAATTCATGCTTATGTGGCTGAAACTCACAGACTGGATCAACTTTAAAGTAGAATTCAACCCCATACCCATATTCAACCCTACCCCCCTACCCTACAAAGACCCCCCCCAGCCTAGCTGCTACCCTTTTTTTGGGAGGCAAATACCCCTAAGTCTTTACTTACCCCTCGGTGCAGATTCAGGGATCGGAGTTCATGGCAGCCATCTTGCTTTGTGTTTTCCGGCGCTTCTGCAATTTCCGTCCATTTCGGTGCATACACGGTTGTAGCGAACCGGGTAACTGCTCCAACTGCACATGTGCTGATATGCCACTCACATTCTCAGATTACTGAAGACCTGGAAGATGGCTGCCGTGAACTCCGATCCCTGAATCTGCACCGAGGGGTAAGTAAAACCTTTTTTTTACATAGGGTTGCCACCTGGCCTGTAAAAATGATGGTTGATCCCAATGTTATTAATAGGAAAAAAAAAGCTAAATATATATCGATATATATACACCCTAATAAATCTCTTTTATATTGAACCTTAACTTTGCATCCACAATTTCCAAAAAGCACATTATATAAGCAAAAATTTTTACAAATCTTGCATAGCGGAATTGTCTTTCACTGAGCTGATCGTAACAAACACAAGCCCACCCCATTCTTGCATTATGAACGCAATGGGCAATCTTAAGGGCCCTTACACACGGGCGTTTTTACCTGCGCTCCCCTGTGTTCCGTTTTGCTGCGTTCAGCCGCAGGGGAGCGCAGCTATAGACGCACTCAATTATTTTCAATGGGTCTGTACTCACACGAACGCATGTAGGCGCCAAACGCAGGAAAAATGCAGCATGTTGCGTCTGAATCTGCGGTCGGCGCTTACACGCGTCTCAAGGGTACAACCTCATTGAACAAAATGAGGTGCGTCTAGACCTGCGCTCCCCAAAATGAGGTGCGTCTAGACCAGCGCAGGTCCAAAACGCCCGTGTGTACCGGCCCTTAAGGTATGGATTCTTCTGTCTGGCTGCACAAGGAAAGGAACAAACACAATCTTGGGCAACACGCAGCACTTTAATGTCATCATTAGTCGCGCTTGTTTTTAAAGTCAGGAAGCATCTCCACTCTCGTGAATCGAGGACGCAATTAAAAGAAAGAGAAAAGCTATGCGGTTTTTGCAGCTTGAGCGCAGAGAGAAGGAAGCAGTCCCACTCTCCATTTCTCACTTTTTTTTTTACATATCTCTTGGCATTATGCTAGTTTATGTAGAAGAGGCGGTTTTTTTTTTTTTTTTAATGCATGCATGCGGATTAAGGTCAAGCCCTGTGTATCACTAATGCAGTTTTCCTGGCTCTACGACTGCAGCTTCTGGATCCAGCAACAGCAGTAAGATGCCTTAATTGAGACACGCTGTCAGAGTGACAAACACATTTGCATACACTCTATTTATTCTCTCTGGAAAGGTCTGCAGGCTGCTGTTGCTTGAACATTTTTAATCAGCTTTTCTGTAAGTGAGCCGGCAGCTAGCTGTCCTAGTCCTGGCTGCTTCTTCATTATTTGACAGGTTAACTAGATGGGAGGGGGGGGGATGGGTGTTTGGGGTTCAAATATATATGTATTTTATAAATTTTTGGTTTTAAACTTAACAGCAACATGGTAGAGCCATACAATAGCGTCCCAATTATAACTATGTAATTATCATTGTTCACACACCCACACAAAGAATTACAAATGCAATTATTTTATCAAATGGGAATCGCCCTATTTACTCGAGTGGGATTTTTCTTCAAATAAAAAGTAAAAATAAAAAAAGCATAGTTTATTGCGTTTTAGATGTTCTCATCCACCCTCTCCATCCGGCACTATACATATTATATATGCAGCGTGCGTGTATAATATATAGATAATATATAGGAGCTTTTAATATTCAGTAAATTATTGTATCCTTGAATTTGTCATTCGACAAAGGTTTATGGTTTCTTTTCAACTTCTGTAACATGCATAGAGTTTACATATTCACACTTATATATGCGCATATGCAAAAAAAAACAAATCCTCTACTGTTCGTTGGGGGCTGCGCATTTAGTTACGTGGTAAATTGGGTTGAAAGATGAGTTCAGTCTTTCAGCTCTTTAGGTTGATCCAAGGAAAATCAAACAAAGCCTCCAACTGTCTATCTACTAGTTCAGTCTCATAGGGAGATACATTTTCTCTCTAGCCCAAAAAATGTTATACATTGCAAAAGACTGACTGGGGCATTAATGTTCAACATGCCTTGCCAGAGACTTATTGCATTAGAGGAATATTGTAATCCTATTACAAAATATGAGAACGTTAATGGTGATCTTGGTTTTCAGTGATCTTTAAAGGGGAAGTCTACCCATTGTGCCCTAAACCTCTCCCCCCCCTGGCAAATCCCCCTAAGTTGCTACTTACCCCCTCAGTGCAGGTCCTGACCATGGAGTTTGCAGACACCATCTTCTCTCGTGCAGTCTTCTTCTAGGATCCAGTTTAAACATTTTGTCTTTCAGCGCATGCACAGTAGAGCTGAACCGGTAAATGCTCCTACTGCGCATGCGCCGGCAAGCAGTGAAGAATCCAGGAAAAATACAGCTGGGGAGAAGATAGCGCCTGTAAACTACATGGTCAGGACCTGCGCTGAGGGGGTAAGTAGCAACTTAGGGGCATTTGCCCAGGGGAGGAGGTAGGGGAGGGGATGGGTAGACTTCTCCTATATTGAAAAGCTCTTGGTTTCTGTGCTCTTTCCTATATAGGCATGGGACATCTTGCTAATATATAATAT
Source organism: Xenopus borealis (assembly GCA_024363595.1). Taxonomy (NCBI): domain Eukaryota; kingdom Metazoa; phylum Chordata; class Amphibia; order Anura; family Pipidae; genus Xenopus; species Xenopus borealis. Next base: position 15,243,845 of record CM044445.1, read on the forward strand.
TCATATATTTAACTGTTGGTATACAGTATTGCTTATATACACTGCGTTGGAGTTACCATTTTAAATTCCTATGCTGATACACTTTAAAGCTACATGTCAGGACCAGCCAGGATTCAAACTCAGAGATGTATGTTCCTGAGACTCTTCCTGGAGGATTTCACGGCTGCTCCTTACCAGTTCACCTACTTATGCATTCATTGTATTCTTTGTCTGCTCCCTTGTCTCCACCCACCTCATTAGTCCCATGTGTTCTTCATCCCATAATCAAGGCCCTTTATAAACTTGGCCCTGACCATTTTTCCTGGGTTGGTCATTATGTAATGATCGGACACTGAAATGAAACAATAGGATGGGAACCTGTATGGTGGGGAACCCAGGGTGTTACCTGTAAATAGCAGAACCAAGTCTTAGGGGCATGTTTACTAACATTGGAGACACAAATCTGGAGAGATTTCTGGAGATGTTTCCCACGGCAACCAATCAGCAATTAGATTTAAATAGCCACCTATAAGTTAGAAAACAAAAGCAAAGATCTATTGGTTGCTATGGGCAACATCTCCAGAAATCTCTCCAAAGATTTATCTCCAATCCTAGCAGTGGTGTAAGTACCAGGGGTGTAGAGGGTGCAAATGCACCAGGGCCCCCACTCCCTTGGGGCCCATAAGAGCCACGATAATGGTTATGGCAAGCAGTTATCTAGGGAGAAATTTTACAGCACACATGCTATCAACACTCCAGCATGTGATTTTTAGAGGTAAGGGCCCGACGGGGGGCCCAGGTGCCCATCCTGTACCGGGGCCCACCAGGGAGTAGTTACACCACTGAATGCTAGCAATCATGCCCCTTAGAGTCACGGTGGAGTAAGTACAGGATACAGTGAGACAAAGTAAGTAAACTTGTGCACAAAAAATATAACTAAAAATACAAGCCAGAGACAGGCGAATTTGCAGGCATTAACTGTCCAACAATCAAGCCAATGGTAAGGTCAGGTCTGGCAGCAGGCAAACAAAATCAAAGAACAGGCCCTAAGTCTCAGCCAATAAGACAGGCTAGGAGGGTACGAGAACACAGGGAATCATGGAGCAAGGGAGGATCTCAGGAACAGGAATCCAGGAACAAGAATCAGGAAGCAAATTACAAAGCAAGGAGTAATGGTCAGGGACAATGTCGGGCTGGCCCACTAGAATAACCAGGAAAACTCCCGGTGGGCCAAGGTGTCAGTGGGCCCTCATACTGCTAAAGATTTGGCCTATTTCATGGCCATTCCCTATTTCTAGGAGAACAAAGTGGCTAAATAGATGGAATAATTGATTATAGTATGTAAAGAAAGGAGAATAGAGGTGAGGAGATGAAGAATATTAGTACTGAGAGTGGGTCCCTGGTCTAAGGTTTTATGGTGGGCCCCAGGTCTAAGGTTTTTGGGTGGGCCACTGGTGTCCCAGTCCAACATTGCTCAGGGACAGGTTTATAAAGGGTCCTGATTATGTGATGAAAAACACATGGGACCAATGAGGTGGGTGGAAACAAGGGAGCAGATAGAAATAACACAATAAATATATGAGTAGGAGGACTGGTCAGGAGCAGCTGTGAATGCCTCCAGTGGCTTAGTTGGCAAGTGGACAGCCCCAGGAACATACACCTTGGAGTACAAATCCTGGCTGGTCCTGACACTACAGGTCTAACACCAGGAGAAGCTTATCCTGAAACAACTGTGGAGCCACGAGTGTTTGGGGCCTTTTAATATATCTTTGTGAATGAAGACATGTTCTTAAAGTTCTAGGCTGTAGTAACTGGCTGTACACCAAACTCCTCAACAACGAGGATGCATAATAATGAAGAACTCTATGTATTCACCAATATGTAAGCCTATTAAAAAATAAGGCATAAACTTTAGGTAAGGTATCCAAAAAGGTTAGAGAAGATTCACCAAAGTATAGTGCCTTCATCTAGGAGTTTGAGACGTACTTTAGTAGAAAAGGGCTTGGCACCCATGGACGTTATGTAAAAATGTACAAAGATAAGCCATAATTACAGATTTATGCATTTTGTGCTTTCCTAAGCGTACCATGACTAATGGGGTTAACAAAACACAAATAATTGCCAAGCCCTTCTCTATGTAATTTTCAGGAATATGATTCAGTTTAAAGCTGACCACACACAGACCAGTGCTTAGGATAAAAAAGTTCTCTTGCACAAAGACCTCACAAAATAATATATGGATTCATACACATATAAATTTACATATATTAGTCATTTCTATATTTGAAATGTTTGTCTATTTGTATTTATTTTAAAGGAAGTCGCATGCTAACATACAAGTTCTACTGGAGACCTTTTTCCTGTTTCCAAAAACTACCATTAGTGGTGTTATCAGTAAAAAAAAAAAATATTCTCTTACCCCCTGCCCCCTTTCCTTATTTCTGCATCTTTGTGACCTGCAGAATTTCTAAATCAAAGCCTAATATGAAAAGAAAAAATGTCTGCAGTGTACAGGGAGCTGGTGATACATGTGAGAGCCGAGGCTGAAATTACTGGCCACGTTCTATCGTAGCTACTAGGTATAATACACATGCAAACAAAAACCTTTCATCTGTGCAGAGGTATGGAGAAAGGCAATTAATAAACTGCTGCACCCCAGATATGCTAATCTTCAATCAATCTATTTATATACTGCAGTTCGGTTTGAAGCCTCAAATCCTTTTAATCAGTCGCTTTATTAATTGCACCCAAAAGTTACATTCTTCATCTGCACAAAATCCTGTAATAATCGTGAAAGCAAAATTATACAGCAGCCTAGAGGCACTGGAGCATAACTCACCTCCTGACCCAAACATCCTACAGATAAATAGCTTTAGACTCGTCACACACCAAGGTTTGAATTAACACACTGTGCAAATGTAAACAAATATCCACATAACAAACATATCTGGAATCAAAGATTTAAAGGCCACAGTGGATGTATATTATACCCATTTATATTATTCAGAACAAATAGGGAATGCAGGCTTCTGTTTTAGGTTGTACACATGTGAGTAGCATACTTATTGGTTCTTGCTGCTTATTCCGCCTCAACAGTCATTTTTACTCTGCTTAAAATGTTACAAAACATTACTCTGATTTTGTGATTGCTAATTCATCTCCTTATTGGTGGAGCCAAAGGAAAGGAGAAAAAAATATTCAATTACATAGTGGTTGTCACTCGCAGCCATTGCCTTTTGCACACTTGATTCAAATGAAGCACCTGGGTGAATCAAACTGGGATAGAAAAATATGAGAGGTGCAGGGAGTTATTCAGAAGATTGTCTCTGTACTCTGTAGAAGATATACAAGGAAATACTCTGCCCTTGATATATTTACCCTCAGTAATCTCCAGGGATGCAGTCTTCTTTTGGCCATCTAGACTCATTGGGGCAAATTCATTATTGCGAGAAGCGCTAATTCGCCAGCGTGACTTCGGAAATTCACTAACACCGGCTCTGGCGTATTTACGCTAGCGAAGTACATAGACTTGCGCAACTTCGTACCCTTATGCCAGGCGAAGTTGCACACTGATGAAGGATCATAAATTCGCTAACTAAGATGAACATTTTCCTGAACGTTGGCACAGACCAGCCGAAGTTCAATACAATAGATAGGAGGTTGAAAAAAAAATTTAAACATTTTTATAAGTCCCAAAAAAACGCTGGCGTGTTTTAGCAAATGAGGGTGATAGTCTGAAAAAGATTGATATTTTTTTGGGGGGTGGTTACCCTCCTTCCCCCCCTACATTTCCTAACATATGGCAACTCAACTATACATGTAAGGCAATAGGACAACTTTATTTTATTTATTAAAGGTTTCCTGGGCTTGTGTAGTGGAATGTAGTGGCTTTAACATATACTTCTATTCTAAGTTAAAGTTCCCGCCGTATGCAAATTAGGCTTCGCTAGCGGAACTGCGATCTGCCTAGCGAAATAACACTAGCGCAACTACGCTACCGTTCGCCGACCTGAGCATAAATTCGAATTTAGTGAATTTGCGTAGTGCTGGTGAAAATTCGCCTGGCGAAGTGCGGCGAAGGCTAGCGAAGCTAATGCGAGTGAATTTTCGGTTCTTAGTGAATTTGCCCCATTAGAAGATGAAGATATGATCATTCTAAAATGGAAATTAGTTAAGGTCTAAAGGGTTATGCAGTAGAAAGAGTGTGAGAATTACCCTTTGAGAATGAATTTGGAAATTCAACCTAAATTTAAATATCAGTTGGTGCTGGTAGTATGAGACTGGGATACCTATGCTCCCCAGACCCACTCTCCAAACACACTTTCTTTATTTTCATAATATTCAAATATTGTCTTCTTCCCTCTTGTTCCCATACAGAAATAGCAAATGAGCATTGTGTACACTTATAAAGCCAAATGGATGGGTGGGCAGTTTTCTTGGTACCCTGATGGGCAACAAGTATCAACTGGAGAATTGATTTTCATTGCTTGTACTGGTATACTAACTGGTTAGTAGCTGGGGTATAAACTACTTGCGACCCTCTACCTGTGGTTAAACAAGGACAGGGTCAGTGCTGCAAGAAGGAGAGACTTATTACTCCGATAAGTCAAAGATGAGGCGCACAAGTATCTGTTTTCTAATGCAGTGCAAAAGTATACATATAAAAAAAAATAGCTGCCACCAAATCAGAGGTGAACAGGACTGAAAAGCCAGACAGAGACTTTGTATTTAATGATAAGCTGGGTTCCACTGCTGGAAAGGTTGTGAAAGGTGAGACAAGAACTGTGGAGAGAAACGTTTCAAAATGTGGGAGACTTTGTCCATACAGAATTATTCATAAGGGGAGAAGTTTCCTTTGTTATTTTGATCTTGCACATTAGTGGCAGGATTCTGAAGGCCCTGCATGCTTGACAGGGGTCACCAGGGGAAGGCGCAGGAGCAGCCCCCACCTCTCTCTCGCACTTCTCTGCGAGCTGCCCCACAAAGAGCAGGAATAATGGCCAGACACTGCGACAGAATGAAAGAGAACAGAGGCAGCCACCAAATGAAAATCTCATAAATAGTGTTCAGCCAAGGTATAATTGGGCTCTTCTCACTTTGCATCTCATATTCCTGAAGCTGCATGGCAAGTGGGCGTTTTGTTGATCACCTCCATGTTAATAAAAAATATCTCCATCAGAAAAGACTCTTAGAGTTTGGAACAAGCCACACCTCAAATATATATTAACCCTTCTAGGTTTTCTCTTATAATAAAAGATGCTGTGGCGTATCCTTCAGGCTTGCAGGGAGTGATGTAAATAATGAATAGGTTTCTCATTAAAGCATTGCGAAATATGCCAATGCCGTATAAATATAGGCTTCTCTTTTATACATCTGGTTTCTGCTAAGCATAAAAGTGTTTGCTCGGGAGAACTGCATTTCTTTCCTTAAGAACGCCATATTTGCTGTCTGCAAACGTACTCGGGTTATCACTACTACTGACCAATTGCATCTGTCGTAATGAGGGATTTACGGGTACACACTGATTGAAACAATGTACTCCTTTTTATTTAGGGTTTATATGGGAGATCCCTTTAACTGTGTTTTGTATGCATATGCAGACAAAGCCCAAGTGTTATAATGCAAATATATGGTTATGCATAGACGGCAGTAGCCAGAAAAATTCAGCCATGTTGTTATGAAGACCGTTTTAAATGCAGCTGTAAAAGGAGCTTTCCCCCCCCTAAATTATGTCATTATTTTTAGATTTTAATGATGTATAAACACCTGCCATGGGAAAAATGAGAATTGACCCCCAAGGATGTTATAACGTTAACACTCACCAGTAGAAATGCAGCTTTTGGGTGCCAAGCCCAAACCGACAGCCAAGGTTCTTGGTTCTTAAAAAATCCTTACGCTTTTCATGCCATGAGGCATTTAATTATAGGCCTCATAGCTCAAAATGCATAAGGCTTTAGTCAAAAAAATTTTTCCCCTCTCCATGGTAATAAAGACCATACTCTGGTTGGGGTAAACAATAGTTTTTTCCCCCCCAAAAAATGCCATGAGGGTGCTCCCTGGGTTGGTGGCTAAGTTAAGTGATACGCATGTTCATAATGAGCGCTTCTCCCATTGTGCTTGTTATACACATGCAGGCAGGCCCAGACTGGCAATCTTTGGGTTCTGGCAAATGCCAGAGGGGCTGCTATAAGGTGCCATAGAAAGTCAGTTTTTAGTGGGCTCGTGGGAGCTGTTTGGGCCTCTGTGTGGGCTGATTGGGCCTCTATTCTGCAGCACTATTCTCAGTGCTCCAACATGGCTGCCCACACCTGGAGCTCCGTCCTGGTGCAGGTTGTGGGGCTATTTTTTGTTGGGGGGGGAGGGAGGGATTATTTTCCTTAACCAGAAACCCACACCTCTGGCAAGGGAAGCCATTTTTGGGTGATAGGTGCCTTTTAAGGACAAGTAAATGAAAAAAAGATAATTTGCCTGCACATTGGAATTTTTGGAGTGCATTCTCATACATTTTCACAGTTGTTATAACCACATACCATTTACTTTACTAAATAACACTGACAATCCACCCATTAAAGGGTGGTTCGACTTTAAGTTAACTTTTAGCATGTTCTAGAATGGCCATTT
>CM044445.1:15379715-15394641 GCA_024363595.1 Xenopus borealis
GATAAAAAACTAAGGTTTATTCTTTTAACTGGTATGATATTCATTAGAGTCTCTTACTTTGGCTACTGGGGTTCAACTCATTATCTGGCTTTAGTCCAGTAGAAAGTGAGCACATTGGTTTACATATGTTATATGTGTGTCAGAGCAAATGTAGTTATTTGTGTATGCACTGGGTTCACTACTGCCTCATGCTTTCAGGTCCTTGCTCTGAGGTAGACTATATCACAGGCCTCTCCAGTTTGTCTCAAGTACATAGCGGACCTGTCTGCTCCCTGACTCCTCACTGACTGGCTCCTAGATACCTCACAGGTAGGGTTGCCACCTATAAAAAAAACTTCCAGCAGCCATGGTGAGAGCATGAAGAAAGGGGGTGTGCTGTGATGTCAAAGTGGGAGTGCTGTGGCATTAGAGGGGTGGAGCCACAACACCAAAAAAAAAAAAACAGATAGAGGGTGCGCCGAGAGCTTATGATAGGGGTATTATCTAGGCCAGTAAAATACAGGCTGGGTGGCAACCCTACTCACATGGCAGGTAAGGTTTGCTGCATTGACAGCAGTTAGTCTGTCTGCATGAGTCACTCCATGGACCTTTCATTGATAGTATGCATTGGTTATGGTCCAGGTCAAATACAGGTTCCTTATGTGTTCTGTAACTTGAGTATCGAAGAGACAGGAGCTACACTAAGGGGCAAATTTACAAAATTCACATGAAGAGATCGAAGTTCAATCGAATTCGATTGAATTCCAGTCGTACGATTTTTTAGGATATTCGAATATTCAAATTTGGCCTCTTGATCATCGAATACCGGAATACAAAATTATTGAATGATCGGATATTCGATAATTCGCTGATCAAAGAATTTAAGATTTTTAAATCCTTCAAATGCCTACTTCGCCAGATTGTACCTACCGAATACCAATAGAAGCCTATGGGAACCCCCCCCCCCCCCCCCCCCCCCCCCCCCATAGGCTTCTTTTGCTAAGTCCTGCTCGAATACCATTCGTACGATCGAACGCATCGAACGTTCGAATCGTACAGATTTTTCGGAGGCTCGAAGTAAAAAGTAAGATTTTTCTGTGAAATCGAACGATTGGTATCCGATCTTACAAATTAATCGAGAAAACGAATATCGATAGTCGAATGCTTATCGAATATCGAGGGAATTCGAGGGATTTTTGGGGAATTTTAGTAAATTTGCTCCTAAGTGATGCTATCTATATTGTTATACATATCTGAAGTATGTAGAATACTAGTGATGGGATTTTTCTTTGCCCTACTAAGTCTTCTTTTGAGCTATTTCCAAGAATGCTCTTATGGTTGGTACATTGTTGGCACAGCTGTGCTGGGAAGTAGTGGTATTAAGACTCTGGAGATGAGTTACTCTGGGTTACTATACTTTTCTCTTTCAGATGAGTTAGTTCTCTCTTTTCAGGTGGAAGTGTCATGCAAGCGTCACACTCTTCACACTTTGGCGTGGGTTTCACCTAGGGTTGCTACCTGGCCGGTAAAAATGTGGGCCGATCCAAATATTATTAATAGGGGAAAAAGCTAAATATATAGGAAGTCCGGTATTTTTCTCCAGAAAAGGTGGCAACCCTAGTTTTGCCTCTAAAGAGCCCTATTTCTTTTTCTTTCTCTGGCTTTCTTGTTTCCTCTGCAGAACGGGGTTTCTACAAGGTATTTCTCTGTTCTGAGTTCAGGAATAGATTATCTTCGGAGATCCAGGTTTCCTTAAGTGGAACACTTATCCTCCCATGTGGGGATATTAGCTTCCTATGTCCCGAGAAGTATGATATGGAGTTGGCCAGGGAAAAGGGAAAATTGTATCATACTTACAGTAATCTTCCTTTCCTGGACAACTCTGTGTCATGGTTTCCATCCCCTTTTCAGTAGTTTCTAGTTTATTACTAGACAGGGGAGTGGGGATGGGGCTTTTAAAGCTTTGGGAAGGGTTCTTCTGATGGGAGCACTGGGACAGGGCTATCCCGGTAAGTATGACATGGAGTTGTCCAGGAAAGGAAAATCATATAAAGTATGATACAATTTTTTCTTGCGTGCTTTTGAGAAGCCAAGATTCTTATCAAAGGTCAATTATTTGATTGTTGTATACCTCCAATGAACTCACAACTCAAATGGTTTCTAATTAAAAAAAAAAAACTCAAGGGGAAGCAACCCAAATCAGCATGTTTGGGATTGACAACCCAAAAACTTGCATTGCTAGAGTTTTTGGCGTGTAAAACCCTCTGAAAACAAAAAAAATCAAACATCATGAAGGCTATTAACATCTTTAAATGATTCAAGGGGCCTCTGCCATTGACTCCTACATGACCTCTACAGGTTAAAATAAATCTTAAAATTATTATTTTTTTTAAATTTCCATTTTTATTTCAGTTTTTATTTAACATGAAATTTTAAGCAAATGGATGCTTCATAAATAACCCCCTAGGAGTTGTTAGATTTCATGGAGCTGGAAATCAGTTTTCAGCCGTTTATATAAATTGATGCTACAGGACAGATTACAGAAGTATCTAAGTTAGGAGTAGTGATGGGCGAATTTGTCCCGTTTCGACGGAAAAATTCACAAAACGGCGTTGGCGTCTGCTTTTGGACGCTGGCGAATTTTCACTGGCTAAATGTGGGAATTGGCCGCGAATTTGAGCCTGGCAAATAAATTCACCCTTCACTAGTTAGGAGCTGGCTTGTAATGAAAATCTGAATTATTTTCTAATTAATTTTAAGAATATATTGTGAGTCAGCAGTGCATAGGAGAATACTGGGGGCAGTTTCTCCATGCAAACAGCTCCATTCATATAAGGAGGATTAGAAGGGGGTATGGCATTAGGTGGGGCCATTCATGTACTTGTCCATATTTAATATAGTTAGAAAACCCATCCAGAATGTAGACTCCTGAAGGTGGGATTAATACCAGGGTCAGACTGGGCCGGTTGGACACCGGAAAAAAACCAGTGGGAACTGCCGGAAAATTGATTACATATGCGCGCACACTCAACGTGACGCAAACTGTGGGGCCCTGGGACCCCCAGTCTGACCCTGGGTGCTTCTGAGTAAAAGCACAGTGCTTTACCATAACTGTATTTTATTTTGACATTTCTGCATTTAAACATTAACAGTATATATATATATATATATATATATATATATATATATATATCCTATGCATAGCAAAGGGGGGGTAATTACAAGAGTATGTAGAGATGATGATTTTGTAGGATTTGTAGGGCAGCTTCAGGCTTCAGGAACGAATATAAGGATTAGTGCTATGAAGTAATAAATGAGTGACATGGCAAGTCAAAAGCCATTTTTTTAAACTAAAGAAATGAAAAATAGTGAGATGTTTGTGAGTCTGAACTGCATGAGAGAGGCAAATGGTTGGGTCATTTAGTAATGATGTCCCTGAGTATCCTCTTCTGTTTTTTTTTTAACTATCTGTGTGAACTGCCTTTGATCCTAATACCAACTAAAAAACGGACGCTGGGAGGATTAATCAACAAAGCTGAGGGGGATTATTGGCTTTGTTTTCCTTTCAGGTTGGGCTGTTGGCACAGTCTTTTCACTCCATTTATCACATTCTCTAAGGCTGGTGACACGCTGGGCGATTTGGGGGGATTGAGTCGCCTGGCGACTAATCGCTTCGACTTTGCTGTGACCAATTTCCCCAAACGCCTTTCCTCACTCTGCGCCTGGCTTAATTGAAAAATCACGGGCGCTAATCACACGCGGCAATTCGTTTTCCGAAGTTTCCTTGAGTGGCGACTTCGGAAAACAAATTTCTGCGTGTGATTAGCGCCATCTCAATCTCCCCAAATCACCCAGTGTGTCCTAACCCTGAAAGCTAAAAAATGTGTAAAGTCCATGGTATATAACAGTTGTACCTACAGAAATGAAGCAGAGACCTAACTAAGGGGATCTAAAGTTTTATGGCCCCAGACATTCCCGGTCATGGGGCTGGACATTTTGTCAATTTTCCAGATGCCCCAAGTCATGTGACTTGTAGTCTGATAAACTTCAGTCACTCTTTACTGCTGTACTGCAAGTTGGAGTGATATTACCCCCCCCCAGCAGCCTAACAACAGAACACTGGGAAGGTAACCAGATAACATCTCCCTAACATAAGATAACAGCACTCAACATAAGAAAAAGCACTCAATAGTAAAATCCATGTCCCACTGCGTTCCATTCACTTACATTGAGAAGGAAAAACAGCCTGCCAGAAAGCAGTTCCCTCCTAAAGTGCAGGCACAAGTCACATGACCAGGGGCAGCTGGGAAATTGACAAAATGTCAGATTTTAGAACTGAATATAAAAAAATCTGTTTGCTCTTTTGAGAAATTAATTTCATTGCAGAAGTCTATTGGAGCAGCACTATTAACTGATGTGCTTAGAAAAAAAACAAGTTTTCCCATGACAGTATACCTCTAAACTTTAAATCCGCAAAGCTTTTATTAAGTAGTAATTACTTCCCGATTCTCTGCATGCGCTCCTCTTCTGAAATGGCGACAGGGCAATGATCCATCGTGCGGCACTAGATTTCTTCTATAGGAGATAGTCAGGGAAGATGAATCTAGCACCGCACGATGGATCGTCACCCTGTCATTGTTTCAGAAGAGGAGCGCATGCAGAGAATCGGGAAGTGATTACTTAATAAAAGCTTTGCGGATTCAAAGTTTAATCTGTGTTAGTGGGGGGTCTACGTGGGGTGGGGCACAGGTTTTTTGGTTGAATTCTCGTTTCATAAACATGTTCAACAATCATTTTTACAGTTCAGTGTAAAAATAAAAACTGAGTAAATAGATGGATTGTAATGTATATGTATAAAGGCTGGAGTGACTGGATGTCTAACATAATAGCCAGATAGTGTTGCTTCCAATATGGAAGAGTTAGATCTTAGTCAAGTACAAGGTACTAGTGATGGGCGAATCTGGGGCACTTCACTTCACCGAATTTTTCTCGGAAAAATTCGCGAAATGAGGAAAAATTCGCGAAAATGTCAAAATCGAAAAATTCATGACATTTTACCGTTTTCACGAAAAATTATTGAAGTTTACCCATTTTTATGAAAAATTAGTGAAATTTGTACTGCTTCACTATAAATTCATGAATTTCAAGCAATTTCACTATAAATTCGTGAACTTTTAACTTTCATAAAATTCGTGAAATTCAAATGTTTTCACAAAAAATTCGTGAATTTCAAACCTTTTCACTATAAATTGTTTTCACGAAAAATTTGTGAATTTTGAACGTTTTCACGAAACAAGGTACAGGTATGGGACCTGTTGTCCAGAATGCTCAGACCTGGGGGTTTTCGGTTAATGTATCTTTCAGTAATTTGGATCTTCTTATCTTGGGTCTATTAAACAAAAATCCTGTAAACATGAAATAAACCCAATAGGCCGGTTTTGCTTCCAATAAGGATTCATTATATGTTAGTTGGGATCAAATACAAGCTTACTGTTTTAATATTACACAGAAAAAGGAAAACATTTTTGGATTATTTGGATAAAAAGGGAGTCTATGGAAGATGGCCTTTCCATAATTTGGAGCCTTCTGGATAATGGGTTTCCAGATAACAGGTCCCATACCTACAGTTTTATTATAGGAGAAAAAGGAAATCATTTTTAAATATTTGGATAAGCACTTTCTGGATAACGGATCTCATACCTGTAGTGAGCTGATTATCATATGACCTTTATTATTATGGATCTTAAATGAAGGGGGAATTTGCCAACTCTTCATTTAAAGGAAAATAGACCACTCCAAAAATATAAATAAATTATAAAGACTTTTTTGTTTTACACTTTGAGCAAGTCCTAACTAGATCTAAATCTTTATGGCCTGATATTAGAAGTCTAAAACTGCTAATACCTCAGAAACCATTTACAAAGCTGTAATTTAAGTAATTTAAGTAAATGCTCACCTATATTGATGGGCGAATTTATTTGCCTGGCTCGAATTGGTGGCAAATTCCTGCCATTCACCGCCGGCAAATAAATTCGTTAACGCCCATGAAAGTTTGGCTGCTGAAGATTTGCTGGTTTAAAAAAAAAAAAAAAAAACGGACGCCCGCTTCCAGAACGAGATGCCTGTGTCCAATATGAGACGCCCGCAACCAAAACGAGACACTGGCCGTTTCACAAATTTTTTAGGAAATTCAAGAAAAATTCAGCGAAACGCCCCAGATTCACCCATCACTACTTACTGTACTTAGACACCCCCCTCTAAGATTTACTTGTTAGTTCCATCCACTATAACAAAATGAGTAATACTATCTCTGGCCATCTGAGCTGATGAACTCACAAGATGTTTATGAAGAAATGTGGGAAAAAAAACGAAACATAAATAACGGAAATAACGGCAAACAGCGCCACTTTATGATCTTGCTTAGATTTGCATCTGTAACTTATGCACATGCACGCATAACTTGTTTAAAACTGCTTCCACTATTGAAAGTACAGACAGGAGAACAAACAGAAACGGAAATGGAAAGAGGGATCAAAAGTACACGTGGTGATTTTTTTTTTTTTGGACCCCACTCGATTTTGTGGCCACACCCCCTAATTACCATATTCATTTTACAAACTTTGGCAGGTTATGAAAGTTTGAACACATTTCTGTGGTTTTATGTTACTGTTTTGCTATTGAAGATGAAATTGCCCTTTAAGCTGCAAGTCACAGTTTCCCCAAGAGACCTGTTTATCTTAATTAATACAAAAGTACTAGTAGTAGTGCACCTGCCACATATTCTGGGCTCTCTGCCAAAAGCCAATTAGAAACGTTGTTTCTTTTTCTGCCTGTTTTCTGGCTGTGCATGGGATCAAAAAAAGAAAAAGTCGGGACATTAGGGTAGAACTCCACGATGCGGCTCGAGCCACCACACCGCCAATGTGACGAACCGCATGCGATGTGTCTTATGTTCTGAATATAACAGGGAGTGAAGGAGAAATCAAAGGTAAGTAGCGTGCAGTGTTTTCATCCGACAGTTGGATACATGTAGTTCTTACCTGCAATTTCTTCTTCACTTCCTGTTATCTTCAGAACATCCGACATATGGAATGCGTTTCTACTCTTAAAGTGGAATTCAACCCGGCCAGCACTAAACCCCTCCCCCATAGGCCCCTCCCCTGGCCTACCTCCTCCCCGGGCTATTGACTTAACTTGTATATTACCCCAAAGCGCAGGTCCCTTCGTGCAGGGTCACAGGCGCCATTTTCACAACGTCTTCTGCCTTCTTCCATCGGTGAGGGCGGCCCATGCGAGGTAGGATGAATTTACCGGCTGGTACTACTGCGCATGCACCTGAAGTTCACAAAGTTTTCCGATTAAACTTCATGATCTTCGGGTGCATGCGCAGTAGTACCAGCCGGCAAATGCCTCCTACTGCGCATACGCCTCCAGAAGAAGGAAGAAGATGTTGCGGCAGAAGATGGCGTCTGTGACCCTGCACGAAGGGACCTGCGCTCCGGGGTAATATACAAATTGGGGGGGGAAGGTAGGCCGGGGGGAGGGGTTTAGCCCCGGCAGGGTTGAATTCCCCTTTAAACTAAAAATCTGCGTCTGCAGGCTGAGTTGTCAAGATAGTTACTGACCTGCGAAAGACGGGACAGTTGGGAGGAACTTTATAAATAGGCCCCTAATAACCTTACTTTACACATGGCGCACTACGCTGACTCTGCTATACATTCCAAACTATTACTACTGACTGGGTTTCGGTTGGGTAAGTAAGTAATTTATAATATAAGCAGTTTGTCCTACCGGTATATCCAGACGCACAGCTACACAGGAAGCCATTGATTAAGTCCATGCAGGTTCCACCATTCAGACAAGGCTGAGACTCACATTCGTCGATGTTGACAGAGCAGTTTGAACCTGCAGACATATATATTTCCAGTTATTCATAATTCTTTGTGCCCATCTGTCAGACATAGCGCAGCTTTATGATTACACCATTAATGGGAGGGTTTAAGCTTTATTTATTTTTTTATAATAAACCTGACTGTATGCAGTGAAATTACCCCTTCGTTTTACTTGCTCTGACCACTGCAGATAGGAAAATTCAGACAGTCCCTAACTGCTCTGCTGTGAAACAATAGTACTTTCAAACAGCAGGGGAGCCCTACAACCTCCACGGAACTCCAGCAGCTTTGTTTGTTTCCCTGTAGAGCAGCCGGCAACTGTTTAGGGATTTGTATCCACAGACCCAGTGCAGTCTGTATATTCTGATATATTGCCTTCTATGGCAGAAATTTTTTGACTTGTGCTGTTTTGATCATGTTTTTACGTATGTTATGCAAATTGCATAGGTTTAAGGGTCCAATGATGTTGCTGATGGGTCCAATGATGTTGCTGATGGGCCCAATAACTACTGCTGAAGAGTTCTTGTAGGAGAAGCTCTTATTATTCAGTAAATAGATCGCAACATAAACATTTATAATAAGTAGTTCCTATAAATATTTAAAATAAATAGTAAAAACTATATTCGTTGCTACTGATTACTAGAGCAGATGCAAACTTTGTATTACCCTCTGCTTCTGCTCATGGATATACCAAATGCTTACCTGTAAATCCTGGTTGGCAACGGCACAAATAACCTGCTGCTTGGCTGTAGCTGAACTTGCCATCAAATTCTGGTTCTGTGCCATAATATGACCGGTTGGATCGTTCAAGGCAGAGGCCGCCATTCTCACACGGCTTATCGGAACATTCATTATCATCAGTTTCACAATGAATTCCGGAATAACCTGAGAGGGAGAGAGACATTGGAAGAGGTGCAGGATTTATACATGGCGTGCCCTAGGCTGTTCCCCCCTCCCACGCCCCCAACCAACCCACTCACACACCCGCTATGAATGCTTTAATAAAAAATAGAGTTCGGATTTCACGGTTAATTTGAAAATGGACTTTTATTATAAAGCTTTTTTATGTCTGGGTGACAGGTCCACTTTAATTCATTGTTTGCCAGTTATGTAGACTAAACTGAACTTGAACCCAGAATGACTTGCCCAAAAACAGAATTAAATGTTCCTCACCTTTCCAGCACAAGCATTCGTAGCCCTTGACTCTCTCCATACATGTAGCATTATTCTGACAAGGATTTGAGTCACACTCCAAGATTTCTATTTCACACTTGTCTCCAGCAAAACCAGTATGATTGCAATCACACCGGAACCTGAAATACACAGCTAAAAATCAATATGCATTCAAGGCAAATACACCAGCCTCAATGGCAAGCAGATGGAAGCATGTTGTAGACTTTGTGTTCTTGCAATGCAGCCTGAAGGGTGAGGTATAGTGTATATATATATATATATATATATATATATATATATATATATATATATATATGTGTGTATATATATATATATATATATATATATATATATATATATATATATAGTCAAATATATCAAACTGAGGGAATATACATAGGGTGAGTCTGCAGGAAAGCACTTGAGATGTCACAACTCTACTAGTACTGGTGCATCGAATTAACTACTTGGATAATCAATGGTCAAGCAAGAGTGAGGTCTCCTGGGCGAACCTGGGACGTTTCGCTTTGCCAAATTTCGAAATAGCGAAAAATGTGCGAAACGCAGCTGGTATCTAGTTTTGGACACGGGCGTCCATTTTTGGACGCTGGCACACATTGCTGACATTGAACAAATGCAGGGTCGGACTCGGGGGTCTCAGGGTCCCCCGCCGCCGTGCCCAGCTGCACGTGGGTGCGTGCACGAGGTGCCCTGCTGCGGATCTGTGCGTGTGTGCAAGTATGCACTGTATTCTTTGGGTCTTGGGCCCTTGTTTGGGCAGGTAGAGGAGCCACAAGGTTCGGATCTGGACTGGCGGGCCCACAAGAGCGGGGGCCCACCGGATATTTTCCCAGTGTCCCACCGGCCCAGTCCAACCCTGAACAAACGGGCACCCACGTCCAAAACAAGACGCCAGGCTTATTTTTTTCTGGCGTTTCATGAATTTATTCGCCAGAGGCAAATCGTGGGATTTTAATCGCCCCAGGCTAATAAATTGGCCCATCACTATCCTTCACTAAAATTGGTGCTAAATGGCATCATTTAAGTTACACAAGGGAACCAAACAGCAATCCGTTTTGAAAAGTGATAAAGGCAAGGTTTACAATAAGCAGGGCAGTTATTCTGTTTCTACACCAATCCAATAGTAATTCATGAACCCCTCCTTGCTCATAGTTGAATCTCCATAGAAGTCTGCTGAAGTCATCTGAAAGAAAACCTTTAGGCTGGGGACAGACAGGGAGATTCGGGGAGATTCTGTCGCCTGGCGACAATCTCCCCGAACGTCCTTCTCCCTGTCTGTCGCTAGTTGAAATGTAAAAGCGCCGGCTCTGTGCACACGCGGTGCGGCGATTTCCGGAATCGGGCGAAGTTACTTCGTGAGGAAACTTTGGGCGACACAATCTCCCCGAATCTCCCTGTCTGTCCCCAGCTTTATGATCAACAGTCTATTGCCCAATAACCTGCAGAGTGTCACAATCGGTAGCCAAATGTAAAACCAGCCAATAAACCTGCCACTAATTTGCTTTCATTAAGAGGTGTACTGGCAGTTGTAAAAGGCAGCTGCAGTTTATTAGGCTATTGTGCTAATTAATTACTGTAGACAGTCAGGCTCTCAATGTTTCACTACTATTTTTGGACACCCATACGTAGGTTTCCCCACTACAAGGTGTAAACACGGACATGTATACTTATTATAAATGATTGCTTTGAGGAGCTTACAATCTTATTAATTGGACTGAAGTTGTGAAGAAAATGCTGGCCAAGTTGGTAATGTTTACACTGGAGAAGAGGGTCTTAAGTGGGATATGATAAAGGGGCCATGAATTAAACTTTGATGATCTGTTTACCAACAGGCAACCAGGCCCGGACTGGCAATCTGTGGGTTCTGGCAAATGCCAGAGGGGCTGCTATAAGGTGCCATAGAAAGTCAGTATTTAGTGGGCTGGTGGGGGCTGATTGGGCCTCTGTGTACCTGAAATGCCAGGGCCTATTTTAATTCTCAGTCTAGCCCTGCAGGCAACATAACCTTTCAACAGATGTGAGGAAATCCACTTAGATTAGAAGGTTCCACCTTACTATGCTACAGGTGAGAATTTCCTCTGAAGCAGTTGTACTTAGGGTTGCCACCTTTTCTTTAAAAAATATATATATTCAGCTTTTTTTCCAATTAATAACATTGGGATCAGCCATCTAAAATACCGGTCAGACCGGTAAAAAAAAAAACGGCCAGATGGCAACCCTAGTTGTACTTCAAGGGAATGGGAAAACATGTTAGTTTCAAAACACATCAATTAGTAGTGCTGCTCCATCAGACTTATGCACTGAAATCCATTTTTCAAGAGAGCAAACAGATTTTATTATATGAAATCTGAGGGCTAGACATATTGTCAGTTTCCCAGCTGCGCCCAGTCACGTGACTTGTGCTGTGATAAACTTCAGTCACTCTTTACTGCTGTACTGCAAGTTGGAGTGATATCACCCCTCCCTTCACCACCAGCAGCCTAATAACAGAACAATGGGAAGGTAACCAGATAACAGCCCCCTAACACAGGATAACAGCTGCCTGGTAGATCTAAGAACAACACTCAATAGTAAAAGCCAAGTCCACTGAGACGGATTCAGTTACATTAAAGTAGGAGAAATAACAGCCTGCCAGAAAGTAGTTCCCTCCTAAAGTGCTGGCACAAGTGACATGACTGCGGGAAGCTGGTAAACTGACAATATGTCTTGCCCAATGTCAGATTTCAAAATTGAATATTAAAAAAAAAAATCAGTCTACAGAAAACCCCCCAGAATATTTTGCTTAAAAACATGATGCACATTTACAGAACTATGTAAAGCTTTGCAACACAGCAGAAAAATACATTTTGATTTACCTGTTAATTTCATCCACGCACTGCCCTCCATTCTGACAAGGCTGGCTGTGGCACTCATCAATGTCATGCTGACAGAGTTCTCCATCATAGCCCGCTGTGCAGTCGCATATGAAGTAGCCAATATGGTCTTGACATGTGCCTCCATTCTGACAAGGGCCTGACTGGCACTCGTCTATCTCCATCTCACAGTTAACTCCTTGAGTGTGGGAAACAGACAGTTTGTAAGACATACAGTCAAACCTCAATTTTACCTCCCCCTGATTTTACCTTTTCCCTCGTTGTTTTGTGGTCCCACCTATATATTATGCATAATATATTTCCCTGGTTTTTACATTTTCCTGAATTTTACACCATTTATTCTGGTCCCCTGAAAAATTGGGGTTCTGCTGTATATCAAAAGCCATAGGGCTGAATGTTCGGATTACCCTGATATAGCCCTGCCAGTTAGTGGCATATTGGGGAAAGAACCGCTTGTTTGGCGATGTTGCCAAATGATCGGATCTATGCATCTATGGCCAGCTTTAGTCCTGCGCTCAATCAGTTTCTATGACCCGGACCCAGCCTGCATATTTTACCCAGTTTGATTGGCTACTGGATCTGCAGCTGCCTTATCCGCAACCTGATCTGCAACCCACTGGAAGTGATGTTGAGGCATCCTTAAAAGTAGGCAGGATAGAAACAAGTTTTGTAAAAAGTTACAAAGAGTAACAGATCCCGCATCCGAAAATCTTACCCTCATTCCGCAGGGTACTCGCTTTTTTTTGTGGAGTCACGGGTACCGGACCCGCTGCAAGACTCTATACTGACCCTCTAAACCTGCTTTCAGTGGACATCTATGGGGGTCTGTTTATGTCGGCTATAAGGCAAACGAAGCATAGTACAACATGGAATGGCATTTGGCAAATTTTAGGGATGCGCTGTTATTTGGAAGTTTGCTATCCCCTCGGAGGCAAATTGGAGAGGCTTCAAAAAAATTTTTTTCCATTCTTCTGGATCAACCAGAAGTTCTGCAGGTTATATAAAACAAAAGCCATGATTATCTTGTAAATTATATCCTTATAAATGGTGACTAGTGATGTCATCAGTTATAAACGGTGAGCAGTGATGTCATTTTGTCACATGACTCACTAAAACTTCTGTTTTATAACAAATGAAGTACCCCATGTCGGAAAATATGAGGAGATTAGAAGTCACCTCGGCGTTGCATGACTTGTATAAAAACACTCAGCCGCTTGCTTCTATATATATATATATATATATATATACTGTATATTGCTGATATGGTCATGAAACTCCTCTATAACTTATAATATCCTTATATTTTACAATAGGGGTACTTTGTTCACTGTATAGAGAGAGAAAGAGAGATTTAAAAGTTTGAACTTGATGGACACGTGTCTTTTTTCCAACCTAGCTTGCTATGTTACTATGTAAAATTTAACATTCGCCTGGCGTTAGAGTGCGAAGAAACGCTAGCTTACATCTCCTTCACTAGCAAAGATGCGCCTTCGCTCATTAGTAAATTGATGAATTAACGAAGTGATGTTACACTGGCGAACCTTCTAAAGGTGGCCATACACGTAGAGATCTGCTCGTTTGGCGATGTAGCCAAAAGAGCGGATCCCTCCCCGATATGCCCACCTTGAGGTGGGCGATATTGGGCTGATCCGATCGTGGGCCCTAGGGTCAGTACGGGCGGTCGGATCGCGGGATCAACGAACAGATGCGGCCGCGATCCGACGGGATTTTTAATCCTGCCCGATCGACATCTGGCCGACTTTCAGCCAGATATCGATCGGGAAAGCCCGTCGGAGGGCACCCCACACGGGCCAATAAGCTGCCGACACAGTCTGTCGGCAGCTTTTATCTGCCCGTGTATGGCCACCTTAAGAGTCAGACCCAGGAGTAAATGCAGAGAACAAGCACTGTTGCAACTGCATTTACAATTAACATTGAATTCACAATGACTGTATAAATTGGAAAGTTGCTTACAACTATTTTGGGTGGAGATACTGCTTTAAAGAACTGGTGTGCAGACTGTAGTGTGACTTTTGTCACATTTAAACATATAAATTAGGATTGAAGTTCAAGTAGGGAGAGGATTTGCTATTTGGCTGAATGCAGCATTTAGTGCATTCCGTATCCAATAAGGAATTTAGCTGCAAGCTTTGTAGACGACATATGCAAACAATATTCATGTAGTTATAATGAATTGCCAGCAGGTGTCAGAAGAAGATTAAATAACTATTCTCTGATGCTAGAAAATATCCTTTTGCACCATAGGATGTTAAAAAACTACTTCCTAACAGTTTGTTGTAGCCCTAGTGTGAAATGTAGCATCCAGCACATGGTTACACTCTGCTCCTTGCACTCAGGGGCAATCCAGTCATGAGGAACTTACCTGAGGTAAGGTTACTGCTCCTGGTAACTTTAGGAGCAAAAGGTCCAGCACATGTAGCAACTGCTAACACCCCACCTTGCACCTGGTTTGTGGCAGTCGTTTCAGGTAGGAGAGGGTCTGTGGAGGACCCTGCGGTGCAGTCCAGCCCCCTCCCGGGTGTGCTGTATTGTAGTTAAACTGGTGAGCAGGTAGGTTCCAGACTTCCAGTACAGTGTGTCAGTACAGAATGCAAGTGGAAATTCAAATTTAAGCAGTGAAACTTGGTTTCCTTCCCAGGAGTCCTGCTTGTTTTATATAATACTTTGAAGTCCTGCTTGTTTCCCTGAAGAGTTTCTGTTGCGATGTTACTTCCCAACTCTTCTCACTTCCCACTAAGCTCCATTTAAAATCACGTCTTGCACCTCTGCTCTAATAGTAACTGATGTAATGCATAAAAGATTCCTACACATTTATAACTGTCACTTTCCCTGGTTATATGCATTTTACTGAGGGTTCTGCATGAACAGGTCCTTTTAAGCATGTCATCATTCTTCACCCAGTAGATGATGCGTAATAGATCTTGCCAGACTAACTTAATTTCTTTTTATGAGAAGGTGAGCAGGGAC
>CM044445.1:15694666-15711547 GCA_024363595.1 Xenopus borealis
TTCTCCTATTCTTTTAGCTCTACTTACTATACTCTATTCTTCCATTATCAAGCCTCTTTTCCCACGTAAAGAAATAGGGAATGAACATGAAAAGGCCACTGGGAGTTTTCCTGGTATCCCTGTGGGCCAGTCCAACACTGGCGCCGCGAGTGCATTAGCGCAGGCGATTCCTCATTCAGGCACACAGAAGGCAGTTCAGGGAGATTGTCGCCAGGATGAAGAGGCGACTAAATCCCCCCAAATCTGCTCATCTGCCACTAGTCTCAGGAGATATTTTTTTCCCCCAGAATATTTTAATTAGCCATAAAGGCACCCAAAGTTCACCTCCCCCCCGGCATGGGACCATTGAGTAAATATAGGCCCAGTCACAAAGCCGTTTTCTCTATTGGCAATATTACTATGGCAGAGAAAACGCAGATCTACTGCTTTCTGACCAGCCCTTGTTATGAACTGATCCACAGCATCCAACTGTCAATGCACAAATGGAGAATGAAATTGCACACTTTTTTTTTTTTTTTAAATATACTATAAAAATAATGTGTAACATTAGTTTTTCAGCAGTCTAAAAAGGGATCAATATACACCTACACCTATATACACCTACATATGAGACATCAGCCATCTTGGAGACAGATGCTCATGACATCCAAAGCAGCTAATGCTTATGGTACCCTTATGGTAACTTCAGCTCCCTACAGAACTTATGGGGTAGGATTCACACATGGATCATTTACCTTTTCATCCACTAGAATAAGAAAAAAAAGACATTAACCATCATGCCCCACATTTGAGGCAGGGGCACAGTGAATCTTCATAATGAAGGGAAGAGTAATCAATGATCATGAACACTGACGAATAATGAAATCAATACAATTTGTTCAAATCAACACATTGGGCAAAAGACATTTTCAACATAACATGTATTTACAGAGTTAATCTTGAATATATTTTCCCACTTGGAAAAACAAAGCAAGGTTGATAAATACAGTTGTCTTTTTTTTTCTCACCTGAAGAATGCAGCTAAAAAGTAATCTGTTCTCTTACGGTTGCAACTACATAAATAAGTGTTTTACCTCTGTGCAAAGCAGGGTTAGAAATCAGCCTTGAGCTTATTTAGTTACATTTACTTCCAGTTTCACTGGAAACTGATTGCACCCGACAATGTTCATGGTTTGAACCAACAAACAACCTACACATACCAAAAATTATAACTATTGCCAGCAAAATGTATAGAGCAACCATATCAAACACAATTATTTGTGGCACTCCTGTCATTTTAACCATATGCAGGGGACTTTGGGATCCCTTGGCCCCTCCACCATCTACAGGCCCCACACTTCTCACACCAGTGGTCCATGTGGAGGATGAGAAAACTAGAATCATGGGAAATGTGCAAAAAGGGGATGGTGGGGTTAAATATCCTATGGGTATAACAAGAACAATATGACCAAGAACAATATGGCCAACAACACGGACAAAGGAATGGGTTTGAGACACAAAACACTTTCAATATATAGTTATTTATCAGTGCAAAGCACTGGACTGAATATCATTAAACTACACTAAAAATATTCCAGTAGTCAACATTTTTTTTTTTAAATATTACCAGTAATATATTATTTTTTTCCCACTTAGAAAAATATTGCATTAATTTTAATGGGGACCAAATCATTTATGCATATAACAGTAAAAAAAAAGGAAAATTATTAATCACAAATGTATTGTATTTATCTTAGATGGGGTTTTATTCTTTTGTTTTTTGTTTTAATCAAGTTTAGATTTGTGTCAGAATCAAGACAATTCCATTTGCAAAGAGAACATATCAGCCATGATGTAAATCTAAATATTTAGCTCCATAAAAGATGCAATTCAAGGATAAAACTGCTATGAAAAACCTTTTCATTCACAGATGAAACATCCAAATTTAGAGCTTAATCTCTGTTCTGTAGTTTAAGTTGAACAAAACATGGAATGATAGAATGGGGAATATAAGCATAAAATATGCACTTCGATTTACTGGTAGAATGTCCTATAACCCCAGATCACAAGATGAACAGCACCAATCATGGTCAAAATACACATGGTAACAGCATGGATATCCCATTATGGGCCTGATATTGGGTATGCTCTTGAATCATTAAATGGGTTGTCCACCGTTATACTGCAAACGAACAACGGGAGCATTTATAGTCAATCCTTGAAAGGCAACTCCTGTTTTGAACATTTATTGGCACTGACTAGGTTTACCGAACACCGTTGAGGAACAAGATCCTAAGAGATTGGTCCACAGTGTGCGCAGGTCAAGGGTTGCAGCCATCAGTGTGTCTCTTGCTTATGTCATGACTCTCTCCTTGCCTAGAACATGATGCACACACAGTTCCAGAGAGGCGCTTCAGTCCCTTCTGAAAAACACTATTAGACATGCTATAGATGACACAGTTACAGAAGCTATTGCTGATAGCTAACCAGGTTGTAAGGAAGGATGCAGTTTGGTTTGCATAGACCTTGGAACTCTCCAGGAGGAAGTAAATGATGTAGGGCAACCAGAGAATATAGAAAACACTGGTGATGCGGAAGAGAACTGTGGCGTAGTGTTTGTCTGGGCTGGGCTGCCCCTGGCTAGGTTCACTTTCTGAGGTACCGAAGCGTATCCGTCTCTCGTTTATCTCCTTAGTGTGCTGCTGGCAGATCCGGAAGATGTTAAAGTAGGTAAAACAAACAATGATGGCTGCTGGAGCATACAACATGATCACAATGAAAGTAGTAAAGTATGGGCTAGTGTGCCATAAGTTGGCACAGGATTGAAACACATCCCCATGGTAGCCAGGCTTCCCCCATCCTAAAAATGAGGGCAGAAACACTGCACATGAGTACACCCATAACATCAGGATGCAGAAGCGCAGCCGACATGCTGTGACAAGTGTGTTATATGTCAGAGGTTTTGTGATAGCAATGTACCGGTCAATGCTAATAAAGGCCAAAGATGTCATAGACACACTCTTCAGAACAGATACCACATATCCAAACATCCTGCACACAAAGTACTCCGGGAGGATAGCAGGGTAGTGAAGAAGAGAAAAAGAAGGCACCAAACAGCTTACGCCAACAAGAAGATCTGCGTAGGCCATTGTCTGTATGAAGTAGCTAGTGGTGTGGTGGTTGAGAAGAGGAGCACAGTGGAAGACGAAGATCACAATCAAATTGCCTGAGATGATCAATACAGTGAGGAAGATGATTATACCCACTTCTAAGATGCAGACTGGAAAAGCCTCATAGGATCCAATCCCCAGCAAGCAGAAGGGCTGGCTACTGCTGTTACTGCCATCTTCAGAAGAGTTCATCTTGAGATATCCTATGATAACGGATCATGCCTGCGTCAGCCGTTCCCCTGTTACTCACAGCACCTCCAAATTGTATTTAGTTTTTGTACAAGAGCTTCCCTTTATGACCAATCAAGCATATTGCTAAAGTAGACTACTGTTATATCCAGATGGGATTAGAAAAAGATGTTTTAAAAGGAATGAAGTACAATAGTCAGCAATCATCAGGATTTCTGAAGAATGGGTCTCTCTCTATCCTGGGCAAATCACACCACAGACATGCTTCCACTCTGGGGGGAGACAATATAACAGCAATTTTACAGCTTCTTGTTCGAAGATTTATTCTTGAATATTAACAGATAAAAAAAAATCAGTGCTAACTGCTCATCTCTTGGCTACAAATTGCAGCTATACAATATAGCATATTAAATACATCAGTTATGAAGCAAAGAACGAACACTACATCAGTTAAGGCTATCAAACTTGCAGTTTGTTGGACATTTATTGATCTCGCTTTCCCAGTTATAGCAGCTTCCATTTAATATCTGCACATCACATTTTTTCAGCACTGGAAAGTCACACTTTGCTCAGACTATACACACTTGTGATGGTAATAAATCATACAGACTGAAAACGTACAGCCAAGATCTCTGCAATGTACAAGACCAACAATGTCCACATTACAGCAAGACAGTGACCCGTATATCTTCCCTAAGTTCATACAACATCCAAACTATCACAAATACAGCAGGCACTCCTGATTTGATAGCATGTAGATTGCTGTTTTACTGGGAAAAACAGCAAGCAGCATTTCCATGCTAAATTACAGCTAAGGGCATCCTTATACTTACCTTCAGATTCTTCCAGATCTTGTTCTCTGTGAATTTCTTGCACAGTTTACCCCATACTATGATTTAGAAAAAGAAGCACTGAACACTGAGAATAGCGGAGTTCATCAGCCTTAAAGATCAAGGTTATACACAGCAGCTCCTCAAATCAGGTAATGCAACATTCAGGCATTCTTATATTTATGAAAATCTCTGCACCAAGAGAGGACTCCTCTCTAACAGTATAACCAGCTCCCATTCCGCATTCCTGAAAATCACACTGCTGTTAAAAGTCACAGCACGTATTGTAAAGGTTACATCTTACTAATTCAGAATGTTCTGACTTATAGCAAAGGACATGCGAGCACCCACAGATCCCTTAACTGACTGTGGTCTCACTCTCATGGATGCACTGTTTCAACCCTGAATCTTTGGGCAACCCCTAGAGTTGGATTCCTGTTAAGGCAGTTACAGATTTTTTTTTTAATCATCTCTCAAGAGCTTAAGAGGGCTATCCTCATAAAATAATTTAATTCAAAGCAGCATTGTGTCCTCATTCATACCTCTATCAACTTCATCCCCATACAAAGTCACTGAGCTTTATGCTTTTATTTACTTCTGTGCTTTGCTCTCACATGCTGCAGATCTTCGTGCACTGTCTCAATGTGTTCTCAGTCACTGCAAAAGCTGCATTGTGCCATGGTCACTGCAGAATGGACTTCTACTCATCTGATTACCTGCAGCACTGCTCTGCCAGTCATTGCAATCACTGCAGCACTGCATTCCTCTCGATCACTGCAGCTCCATTCTAGGACACACCACTGAATAAAGGACACCCAGCTTTTTAGCTCTTCATCTGCCAGAATTCGTTATTGTTATTGCTCTGTATCTATTATCTGTATCTCAACCAGCCGTAGCCACATCTATTAATTGTGCTTCTCTCTTACATCCATTCCAGTGATTTACTCTTCCGATACTGGCAAGCTAGGCTTGCTCATTTAAAACACTGTCTCTCATAAATAATACACTGCAGATACAGTCAATCAGTCTCGAGCCTCCTAACAATTATTTACCTGAGTTTCTCCTGGAGTCACAAGGGTTTGGAGGTGTCCTGCAGTAGGACTGCTCAGGACATTCTCACTGCTGCAGAATGGAGAGAATGCCTTTGTGACTGAAAGTCCTCTGCACACCCTTCTTTCCTCCTCCTCCTCCTCCCTCAGTTGCACTGCCAAGATCAGATGGGTTGCCAGACTCCACTACAGCATGCAGACGGCAATTGTAGGCACAGAGAAATCCTAATCAGAGCTTGCTGTCATGGTATCACTTCCACTGAACTACCAGTAATGCCAAAAGATGCAGATTTGCATATCATTAATCAGATCACATTAATTCGGCAGAACCTGCTGGAGGCAGGATATACCCTTAAAGGTCTTTCTCAAAGAAAACAATAAAAATGCTTCCTGGGAAACAAAAGAACATAAATTGTCTGAATTTGCAAATGGGCCTTTTGCCGAACAATGGAAAGGAATGAAACAATACAGACAGAAAAGTGCCTGTTGGGAAGCTTCAGGCTTCCCAATCTTAAAAGAAAGGAATAAAAGAACATTTCCAATCCATTCGTCAGATCTTATCGTCCGAGTATAAAACATTATTAAACCATTTATAGTACCAAACACTAAAAATACATCAATTTATAGACATCTGTGACTGTGCCTCTGTAAATACAGTATATTAAATTAAGCTAGACATTCATAGACTGATTTGGTCACACCCCCAAGTTAACAGAAAATTATACTCCCAAAATGAATACTTAAAGGAGAAGGAAAGGCTAAAATTAAGTAAGCTTTATCAGAAGGGTCTATATAAATACACCAGTACGCCCTCAAGTTAATTCTGCTCTGAGACCTCCGTCAAAAGAAACACAGCATTTCTTCCTGTCAATTGTTTACACATGGGCTTCTGTATCAGACTTCCTGCCTTCAGCTTAAACCTCCTTGCCCTGGGCATGAGCATGCTCAGTTTGCTCCTTTCTCCCACTCCCTTCTCCCTCTTCCCTCCTTACTGTAAAATTAGCCCAGAGCTATGAGCGAGCAGGGAGAGGCAGGAAGTGATGTCACACCAAGCTAATATGTCAGCTGTATCCTAAACAAACAGAGCTTCTAGAGCTGTTTATGGTAAAGCATTCTACAGAATAAATGTAAATGTGTTCTTGCTTGCACTATTATTGCTAATCTATTGGTAATAAACTGCCTCAGTAGCTTTCCTTCTTCTTTAAGCAACAGTTTACATCAAATTAAGAGGTATATCAAACTGGTATATATCTTTCAGTAAATCTTGCCTTTTACATCTCTTGCCTTGAAAGACCATTTAGTTATGATCTCTGTGCTGCCTCAGAGATCACCTGACCAGAAATACTGCAACTGTAACAGGAAGACGTATGGATGCAAAAGACTGAATTCTGTCTGTTAATTAGCTCATGTGACCTAACAAGTATAGTTTGTTTGGTATGTTTGTGTGCACCGTGAATTGCACAATCCCCGGGGGCAGTCCTTGTTTTTTAAAGATGGCAATTTTCTAATTATGATTACTCAATGGCACATACTACTAAAAAAGTATATTGTTATGAGAAGGTTTATTTACAGAAGCATGGTTTTATGTGTGAGCTGTTTAATGCATTTTTATTTTTATATAGAGACCTACATTATTCTGGCTGTATAATTTTCCTTTAAGTATTAGAAAAGATTGTTTAAAAAAATGTATGTTGGTTTAACTTCAAAGAAAAGAGCATATTAGTCTTATGTTCTCTTGATGGGATGATGAGCACAGAAATGTGCAGCCAATCTATAAAATGTGCGTTCTAACGACCGATCACATGACAAAACTATTTTAAATTCAAATTATATAAGCACTGGTTTTTAAAACAGTATATCAAAGTGTATGGGAACATTAGGGCCAGGAGCTTCAAGGAGTTCAAGGAGCAGAAAAGTGACCACAAAATAGCCTGCCTCCTCCATGTCTGACTACATGGATATCGACTTTGAAAGCTTAATTTTATTTTTCGTAAATGAAGAGCTGTGCTTTACTAAAAATTCTCTAAATTCTAGGGATGCACCGAATCCAATATTTGGGACTCGTACAAAACCCAGATTGAATGCCGAACCAAATCTGAATTTGCAGATATCTTAAGGCCCTTGATTTCCCTTCCCACCCATAACGTACATATGCAAATTAGGGTTCAGGCAAATCTGAATCCTGCAGAAAAAAGCCAAATCCCGAACTTAATCTCTGCAAAGTGATTTAAATAGATTACAATGAAAACAACACCTCCAAAAAAAAAAAACCAATAACTAGTTGAATAAGTATACACCTACTCCAAGTCTATTATTTAGAAGATACACCTTTGGCAGCAATTATAGCACTGAGTCTGTGTGAGTAGGTCTTTATTAGCTTTGCACATTTGGCACTGCAATGTTCTCCCTATTCTTCTTTGCAAAACAGTTCAAGCTCTGTCTATGTGGATGGGGGTTTCAAGTGAGCAGTCTTATTTTTTTTTTTTTCTACCAGCCGCAAACTTTCTAGTTGATTGAGAGAGGGAGTAGGCCTCTGCCGTTAAGTGAGATAAAATATTTTTATTAATAGGCATTCTTATGTAATTTTTGACTTTGTTTAGGCTCATTGTTTTGCAGGAAGATAAATATTATCCCAAGGCTCAGGTTTCTTGAAGGCAGTATCAAGTTTTCCTGTTCAATCTCACTGTATTTTGTTGCAGTCATTCTACTCACAACATAAGCACATCATCCTTATCATGAAGCATGGTGGTGGCATTATTGTAATACTTACTGTCAATACGCAAGGAGTATTGGGGAGCACCTCCCATCAACTGGGAAACAATGGATGGTGTGCAAGGTCAAATAATCAATATAGAGAAAGAAAAATGATTGACCTATTACTTTGCACCTTTCTATCCCTCTTAGTCCAAAACTACAGTTATATGAATAACCCACAGCGTGTCTTTAAAACATAGCTTTTAATAAATATCATTAAAAAAGAAAAAAAAGAGGTCCAGATGGACACCATTAAAAATACCTTAGGTACAGGGAGGGAGTCACATCCAGATAATGCTGCAGCAAGCTTAGAGCTGCAGTTATTTACTACCTCTTTTAGTGCCTGGGAGGGTTTACATTGTGGGTGAAGGGGTTGGTTTGGAAGGGTTGGGAGACGGAACCCACTTCTGCTACCGCCGCAATTAATTTGAGTCGCATCTAGATAGTGCCTGTTATAGTTTATACACAGTAGTCTGCTATGATATTAACATTTTGGACACTATTTATTGACAGTTAGATCCAATATATCTTATAGGGGGGCTCATTTTGCCTAGAAGATGTATTAGATCTCACTCTATCAAAATCACCAGACATCATGTCTCTCTACATGCAGAATTTGTGCAAAAGGAACTGGAATCAGTTATTTGAGTGAGCTCTAATACATCTGCTAGGAAAGGGACCCCCCCTATAACACATATTGGATCTAAATTAATATCTGACACCCAACTCCTGCATGAAGACAGAATGAAGAGAAACAGTTGCTGAGAGAGGAATAGTGAAGATAATCTTGATTATTTAAAACATGATGCAGAATATTTAATAAATCGTTAAATTAGAAAGTTTCTTGGTTCAGTTGATTAAGCTTATATTAATTTTTCATTTTGTGAGAGTTCCCCTTTAAGAGTGACTGGTGAATCTCTCCAGTAAGAGTTGTTGTTTGCATAGTCTCTGCAATCTCAGCCACTGAGCTGGAGGGCTACTTCACTCCTCCTTGTATGGTTTTTGTCAGAAATAATGTATATCAGCCCTGGCTAGGGTTTGCACTAAACAGTAACCTTTTTTATTTTACTCTACTCTGCATGTGTTAGTCGGGTCTGTCACACTGGTAAAAGAGACAGTGCTCTGTATTTTTCCTGGGGCCAACTTAGTTTTTTTTTTTTTTTCGTAACAGAAGCTCTAGCATAGGAAGGAAAAAAATCTGGATTCACCAACATTTCAATTATTATACACCTTCTTAGTATAGTATATATCACTCAGTCTGATTAAAACAAATTTAATCTACAAATTACAGGTGCATAGGTTTGCCATCTCACCACTTACAGACGAGCGTTGAGCCGCAGGGGAACGCAGGAGCAGACGCTTAAAATTTTTTTCAATGGGGCTATACTCACACAGGCGCATGTAGGCGTCGAACGCAGGTTGAGACGCAAAATGCTGCATTTGTTCTGCATTTGGTGCCTTCATGCGCCTTTGTGAGTACAGCCCCACTGAAAAAAATTGAAAGCGTCTGCTCCTGTGCTCCCCTGCGGCTGAACGCATAAAATTGGAACACAGGGGAGCGCAGCTTCAGACGCTTGTGTCTAAAAGTCCTTAAACCGAACACATATGGAATCCACAGCCTGCATGGCTATTTAGCAATTAATTTAGATGCACAATGCATGGCTGCACCTAAATCAGTTAAGCATGCATCTAAATGAATTTCTAATAAAACATGCAGGCTGTGGATTCCAATGGGCAAATTCACTAACCTGTGTAGTTGCGCCTGCGTTGGCTTCACTAGCGTTCGCCGTACTTTGCCAAGTGTACTTTCGCCATTGATACGCAAATTCACTAAAATGAAGTTGCGCTACAGTTACTTCGTTGGGCAAAGCGAAGTTGCGCTAGCGATGCCTAATTTGCATACAGTGCACAGTTAAAGTATAATAGACAAATATGCTGCAGCCACTACATTCCACTATAGAAGCCCAGGAAACCTTTAATAAATAAAATAAAGTTGTCCTATTGCCCTACATGTGCCCCCTGTATAGTTGGGTTGCCATATGTTAGGAAATGTAGGGGGGAAGGAGGTTACCCTAATAAAAAAAGTACTATCTTTTTCAGCCTATCACCCTTAAAAAAGTAAAACGCCAGCGGGTTTTTTTTTTTTTTTTTTTTTTTTTTTGGGAATTTCAACTTTTTTTTTTTGATCTCTTGTCTATTGTATTGAACTTCGCCAGGTCTGACCCTGGCCACTTCGCACTTAAGTGAATTTGCCCCCATATGTGTTCGGTTTTAAAGGGGTGAGGTGGCAACCCGACATGTACAGAAATTTCTCAAGACCAGCCCTCCTTAAAGGGGCTGTTCACCTTTAAATTAATTTTTAGTACAATGTACAGCGTGATATTCTGAGACAATTTGCAATTTGTTCTATTAATTGTGGTTTTTTAGTTATTTTATTCAGCAGCTCTCCAGCTTACAATTGCCGCAATCTATTTAAATTAGAGACTAGAATTTGAATAGAAAGATTAATAAAAAGTAGCAGAAATAATACATGTGTAGCCTTACAGAGCAGCTGATTTCTGATGGTGTCAGTGACCCCCCCCATTTTAAAGCTGGAAAGAGTCAGAAGAAGGTAAATATGAGGACCAATTGAAATTTTGCTTACAATTAGCCATTCTGTAACCAAAATCTAAAATAGAATAATGTTCGAAATGCTGTATTTTGTACTTTTTTGTACTAAATATAAACATGAACTTTGTGCACCAGAAGCCTAATTAAACAAATGATTTATGCTTTCAAAGTTGGCACAAGGGGGCTGTCATCTTGTGACTTTGTTATACATCTCTGCAAGACCAAGACTGTGCACATGCTCAGTGTGGTCTGGGCTTCAGTTGTGAGGTTAAGCTTAGGGATTGTCATAAATGATCAAAACAGCACAAGTCAAATAATATCTCCCATAGAAGCCAGTATAGCTAGACTGATTAATAATCAGAATATACAGACTGTGCTGGGTCTGTGGATACAAATCTGTACACATTCACTGGCTGTTTTACAGGGAAACAGACAAAACTGCTCGAGTTCTGGGAAGTAAGGTGGGGAGGGCTCCCCCTGCTGTTTGAAAGTATGAATGTTTCCCTGCAGAGCAGTTAGGGACCGTCTGACAATTCCTATCCACAGCAGTTAATGAAGGGGTAATTTCACTGCATACAGTCATGTTTATTATAAAAAAAAAAGGCCAGTAACCAAAACATTGGAACAGCAGTAAAATTGATGCACACAGGAAAATTTTAACTAAGAATTACTAAAAAATAATTTATTGCAAAAATGTTCACTCTATTGCCCAAATAAATACTACAAAGTCTAATTTTACGGATGGTAGATTTAGTGAGAAGGTGCTTCCCTCCCTACTGTAGTTATTATAATGCATTACTGCTCGTATGTACCTGTATGTACAGTTGGCCTCCCCTTTGTCTGTGGAGTGTTGTACTCCACAGACAAGTTGGTGCTTTTATATATTATATATATATATATAATATATTAAAGGACCGGTAACATCAAAAAAGTTTTTCAAATTTCTTTAGTATACTTGGGGAAAAAAACAGCAAGACAAATGAAACTTTTAAATGGCAAAGTTTTTATTAAGAAAAACTTACTAAAACTCCTCTTCAGAAAAGGCAATCCATTGTGCAGCGCTTGCTTTCTCCTCCCTGCCTTCCTTATAGGAGCTAGCCAGGGAGGAGAAATTGATAGGGCTAGTAGCCCTATCACTGTTTCTGAAGAGGAGTGCAAGTGGAGTTTCGGTAAGTTACTTCTTAATAAAGGCTTTGCGATTTAAATGCTTAATTTGTCGTATACCAATGAATTAAAAAAAAAACATTTTGTGATGTTACTGGTTCTTTAATGAGAAATACCTGTTATCACACTTCTTCTTATAGTTATTATTCGTCCTATCTACATTTAAGAAAAAAAGTGTAGGTGGTCTTCCGCCAGCAGATAAATAAATGTACAACACAAATCAAAGCCTGTCTTACAGGGTCAGCATCGCATACTTGGAACCATTATAATGAATGATGACAAGGTGACTAATGTAAACATTTAATATTTTCCAGTACTAGTTAACACCACAACAACAATTTAATTTTGTACCTACAACATTGTTATTCTCTATCTTTTATTTCTATAAAAATAAAAAGTAAATCGAATATAAGCTTCATCATACTGAAAAAAGAAACTTTCAATAAATTAAATATTCTGCATTGTTTCTGCAAATCAAACTGATGTTCACTATTCCTCTACAGCAGTGATCCCCATCCAGTAGCTCGCGAGCAACATGTTGTTCTCCAACCCCTTGGATGTTGCTCCCAGTGGCCTCAAAGCAGGTGCTGATTTTTGAATTACTGGCTTAGAGGCAAGTTTTGGTTGCATAAAAAACAGATGTCCTGCCAAACATTCTCTCCTGTAGGCTGCCAGTCCATATAGGGGTTACCAAATAGCCAATCAGAGCTCTTATTTGACATCCCCATGGACTTTTTCATCCTTGTGTTGCTCTCCAACTCTTTTTTTAAATTTATACGTGGCTCACGAGCAAAGAAGGTTGGGGACCCCTGCTCTACAGCATCTGTTTCTCTTCATTCTGTCTTCATGCAGCAGTTGGGTTTCAGCTATTCGTCGGCAGATCCAATATATATTATAGGGGGGCTTTCTTTCCCAGCAGATGTAATAGAGCTCACTCAAATAACTGATTCCAGTACAAACAAAATAACTGGCTTTTGCACAAATTCTGCAAGTAGAGAGACAGGATTTCTGGTGATTTTAATAGAGTGAGCTAAAGGAGCCCCCTATAAGATATACGGGATAATTCATCTGAGGAATGAGGAGAAACCGACGCTGAGAGAGGAATAGTGAACATAAACTTGATTATTTCAGACACCGTACACAATTTTTAAATGATTATATTTAGAAACGTATCATCTCTATATACTGAAGCGTAAATAAAATTTTAATTTTCACAATAGTTCCCCTTACATAATTTGTTTCTTCTTTTTTCGTCTGTTTCATTTAAAGCCAGCTGAAGATCTAGTGCATTTTTATTTTTAGGGTGTTTGAAATGCGACAAAGAACAGATCACGTTATTTTACAAATGGGCAATCAAAGTAATTCTAAGAATGAGCAAACAGTAGCGACATTCATTTTTTAATGGCTCATTCACAGTGGGTTATTCAAGCAAGTCACAGGATCATGTAGTAAGCGACAAAAATCATTTAAAATATTCTAGTAAAATCGAGGGATGTTTTCTTGGAACAAAAGGCATTTAATATATACTGGGCCATAAAAGAGAAAACATGGTAAACTTTAGCAGAGATCACTGCCGCTTCAATAGCAGCAACATGTAAAGCACTCGTACTAGATGGAGACAGACACTGTATATATACTGTTCTCACAAAGGTGCTACCTTGCACTACTATCCCCCTGGTCTGTAGGACACTTGCATTTTATGCACCACTGCAGTGAGCAGCAAGACTGCATTGTATTGTTAAAGAAAACCTAGTACTTCTAGAACCACAGCATCAAGACGCTAACCTGATTTAAAGTTAAAGGGATACTGCTTTTTTCAAAATGCATCAGTTAATAGTTGCTTCTCCTGCAGAATTCTGCACTGAAATCCATTTCTCAAAAGAGCAAACAGATTTATTTTTATCTTTCATTTTGAAATATGACATGGGGATAGACATATTGTCAGTTTCTCAGCTGC
This sequence comes from Xenopus borealis, assembly GCA_024363595.1. Lineage (NCBI taxonomy): Eukaryota > Metazoa > Chordata > Amphibia > Anura > Pipidae > Xenopus > Xenopus borealis. The sequence goes on from CM044445.1 coordinate 15,708,369, forward strand.
CCCCAGTCATGTGACTTGTGCTCTGATAAACTTCAATCACTCTTTACTGCTGTACTGCAAGTTGGAGTGATATCACCCCTCCTTTTCCCAATCAGCGGCCTTACAGTTAGGGATGCACCAAATCCAGGATTTGGTTCAGGATTCGGCCTTTTTCAGCAGGATTTGGATTCTGCTGCATCCTTCTGCCTGGCTGAACCGAATCCTAATTTGCATATGCAAATTAGGGCCAGGGAGGGAAATCACTTGACTCTTTGGAACAAAACAAGGAAGTGAAAAATCTTTTCCCCTTCCCACCCATAATTTGCATATGTTCGGTATTCGGCCGAATCTTTCGGGAAGGATTCAGGGGTTCAGCCGAATCCAAAATAGTGGATTCGGTGCATCCCTACTTACAATAAAAGAATGGGAAGGTAACCAGATAATAGCTCCCTAACACAAGATAACTGCTCCCTGGCAGATCTAAGAACAGCACTCAATAGTAAAATCCAGGTCCCACTGTGACACATTCAGTTACATTGAGAAGGAAAAACAACGGCCTGCCAGAAAGCAGCTCCCGGCTAAAGTGCTTGCTCTTTCTGAAAGCACATGACCAGGCAAAATGACCCTACACACCAATATTACAACTAAAAAATTACACATATTGGTTCAGGAATTAAATTTTATATTGTAGATTGCAGCGTCGGACTGGGATGCCAGGGGCCCACCAGAAAACCTTAGACCAGGGGCCACACTTTCCATATTATTCCTTCTCTCCTCGCTTAACCTCTTTATTCTCCTATTCTTTTAGATCTACTTACTATACTTTATTCTTCCATTATCAAGCCTCTTTTTCCACATAAAGAAATAGGGAATGAACATGAAATAGGCCAAATTGTTAGAAGCAAGAGGGCCCACTGGGAGTTTTCCTGGTATCCCTATGGGCCAGTCCAACACTGGTAGAGTGCATTATTTGCAGGGTAATTTAGAAATAAAAACGACATTAAAAAAAAATTCTGTATAGGCATTTAACAAGATCTTACTTTAGTGATGAGCAGTCTGTATTTTTCCACCAGGCAGTCATTGTTGTGACATCCGGCTAGCAGTTGCCACACCTCTCCTCTAAGGGCCTCTGGCACACCACTCCTTACAAGCGCTGGTAGTTGCTTTGGCCGAACACTTAGATTTAGGTGCCTAAAAGAAAATGTATGCCACAGTGAGGGGCGTGGCGTTCTAAATAATAGCTTTACTACGAAAAAATATTGTTTGAAGTAAAATTTATAATGCTGTGAAAGCAATTTTACATTTAAACAGAAATGCATTGCCACAACCGCAGAAGGGCCATAAAAACAGTAGCTGAATTTCAGTATGGATTATTGTGCAGACATGTATAACATTGCACCTAGGTTGAAGTAACAAAAAGCAAAAAAAGATTTAGCCATACAGGTATGGGACCTGTTATCCAGAATGCTTGGGACCTGCGGATTTTCTTGATAACGGAGCTTTCCATAATCTTCTCATACCTTAAACGGGTGCTTCACCTTTAAGTTAACCTTTAATATGATAAAGAATGGCCAATTCTAAGCAACTTTCCAATTGGTCGTTTTGTTTCTTTCCAGATTTCAAAAGGGGATCACTGACCCCATCTAAACATCAGATACTCTATAAACTACAAATATATTGCTATTTAGTACTCATATTTCTGTCCAGGCCACCCCTATTCATATTCCAGTTTCTTATTTAAATCAAGTCATAGTTGCTAGTGTAAATTGGGCCCTAGCAACCAGACTGCTGACATTGCATACTGGAGAGCTGCTGAATAAAAAGCAGAGCTTTCTACATCATTCTAAAAGTTAATTTAAAGGTGAACAACCCATTTAAGTCTACTAGGAAATCATGTAAAACTATTTTTTTTCATATTTTATTAAAAAAAAAAAGCAACCAAACTCCCATGCCCGATTTTAGATTATTAATTCATTTTTAAAAAATGCTTTAATCGGATTGCAGAAAAACTCGCTAGAAGTTTTTTTTTTTTTCCAAATCGCTAGATTTTTTTTTGTGTTTTTGTCTGAAAACTCCGCCCAAAAAAGTCAGCTTTTTGGCCCAAACCCGTTGCAAATTTAAATATTCTCTCCCATAGACTTATACAGGACCTCAGCCAGTCTGAGATGGCTGATATTCAGATTCTGGCTTTTTGCAGATCTTGTTAAATCTCAAGAAATAAGATATAATAAAATACCTTTATTACACCTACATTTTAATATGTGACATATGCAATATCTACTGTGTAGAGCCCAGTACTGTTACTGAGCCCCATAGCAAACAAAATTTTGGACCCCAACACATTAAGTTGACCTAGTATGTCAAGATATATTAATTTTCCTCATTAATTATGGTTTCACGGGGCTTTCTACATTAGTGATGGGCCACTCTGGGGCATTTAACTTTGTCGAAATTTCAAGAATTTCTACTAGAAACCGTGAAAAATTTGCGAAACGCTGCATCTCATTTTTGACGCAGGCATCCAAAAACTAGATGTCCTCGTCCAAAACGAGATGCTGGCAAATTTTTACCAGACGAAAATTTTCTGGCGTTTCACGAATTTATTCACAATCGGTGATTCGCTAAAAATATGCAGCGAGTTCGCCGCAGGCAAATGAATTTCCCATCACTACTCTACATCCTTTCCCCCCCCACAATGGAATCATTATTTATTGCTTATTCAATGTACCTTTTATGAGAACAGAGTTTTGCCGTTTGATATTGATCTCTTTCCAAGTTGAAGAGAATATTTTTACCCTCATTGAATTAAGATGAATTTAGATGTGCAGGTGGTTAAAAAAAGAACTATATCATTATGGGCACATACCATTTTGACAGAAGATCACCCCAGGTTTCTAGGATTTTCTCCGCACATTCCTTGGACACATCACCAGACCCACTCAAGAGAGGTTCATCATTATCTAGGAGAAGACATGGTACACAAAATCATCTTTTTTGCAAAATGTGACATTTACCAGGAGAAGGAGTTTGTACACACTTTTTTTTTCAGTTCAGCGTTTTCAGATAGTTCACCAGAAATTAACTTTTTCCAATTCCTTTCTATTTTCTTTATTTGTGATGGTTTTTCTAGTATTGAAGTGCAAAGTTGCATTTTTCACCTTCTAAAGGCAGCTTTAGGAGGAGGCGGCAAGTAATCTGTA
>CM044445.1:15789857-15800586 GCA_024363595.1 Xenopus borealis
AAAGGGATCACTTAGCCCAGTGCTACAAGAGGAATTGAACTCACAACCTTTGCATTACAAAGGCAACCAACAACCACCGAGCTATTGGATCCCTTGTTACAAGCCATTGTTTTTTTCGTAAACTTATAGCGTTTTCAAGTTCAGACAAACCTTTAAAGGGATCACTTACCCCAGTGCTACAAGAAGAATCAAAGTCCGCACTTCTGCATTACAAGAGCAACCAACAACCTCTGTGCCATTGAATCACTTTGTACAAACCTATGTATTTTCCTAAATATATAGCACATCCAAGTTCAGGCAACACTTTAAATGAATCACTTACCCCAGTACCACAAGGGGAATCAAACTCTGAACTCCTGTGTGCAAGGTAAACCAGCAACCACTAAGCCACAGGATGCCTTAATACAAAGTGTTGTCTTTTTTACTAAATACATAGCACAGCAGCAAATTAAAGGGATCACTTCCTATATATTTTGGTAAATAGGATGATTAATGAATAACATCATATACTCAGTTGACTTTATTTCTTGACAAATAAACAAATCACAGACGTTTCTTTATTGAGATTCACTTTGGAATTAGAAAGAAAAGATGACGCTGCCCCTATGGTAGGTGAAGGTGAGATGTGCAAATTCCACTTCAAACTGACACATTATTTGCACATTACCCCATAAAGTGCAATAACTGTGTCATTGGCAAAAGTGCATACACAGGAGCTGGGCAGTGCATCAGCTTCCCCTCACTTGCACCTCATTCACTTGGTCTGGGCTCCAGGGGGAGTTGGACAGACTTTGATGGGGACTTGGGTAAGAGGCAGAGGTGAGGCTGCTCCTTCCTGGAGGATAAGTGCCATTGTTTTACTGTGTGTAGTACAAACTGATAATATAAAAGTTGTGGTTGTTTAATATGTTCATTTTATGGTTAATGAATAGCGTTGTGCTTCTCTAGACACTCGTGATGCCTGGAGTCCGGTTATTGGGGGGACAAGAGGTAATGCAGACTCAATGCTGTATTTGTCATAAATTGAACCATCCGGAAAAAGCTTGATCTCAAGGAGAAACAATTCACCCCTTACAACTGAAGGTAACATATACAATACAGTCAAGAGTTCCCTGGCTCACTGTTGGCTCAGCTCAATCTAGTCAGTGGCTCACTCAGATATGATTCATAAAGCTTTAATAACAATTTATGTAAACAAAGCACCAGGGCCAGATAGCATACACCTCCAGGTTCTAAGAGAGCCTAGTTCAGTTTTAGACCAGCCTCTTTTTCTAATTTTCTTAGACTGCCCTTCATCTGATATGGTACTTATGGAATGGAGAAAAGCTGATGTCATTCCTATATTTAAAAAGAGATTATGATCTCAGCCTGGTAATTATAAGCCAGTAAGTTTGACATCTGTGGTGTGCAAATGATTTGAAGGCTTGTTAAGGGATCACAGTCAAAATGCTGTCCTAGTAAATGGCATTATGAGCAACAATCAGCATGGCTTTAGGAGGGATAGGCCATGTCAGACACGATGAGTTAAGTAAGATACTGAACAGTCGTGGGGGCAGTAGATGTGATCTATTTGGATTTGCCAAAGTGTTTGATACTGTGCCCCACAAATGACTGCTTTCTCTAGTCCGCTTGCCTGCCAGTGCAGCTATGTGGGGTATAGCTAGCTTCACCTCTGGAGACAGGACAAAATACTGGGCTCTTGACCCACCTTCTCCCCGGTGCTTTTGTCCTGCCTTGAAGGTAAAGGATAGAAAGTAGTTATGTACACCCTTTTCTTTATTCACAGGTAGCATTTCATCATGGAAAAATGGGAATGCAGAGCTATCTCCCAATAATTATTTCACTATTCCCTCCTTGCAGGCATATGCAGCAAGTGTAAAAGGTTCAGCAGTGGCAGCATGGAGGGTGCCTTGAAGGCTTGGTATGCTGAGCTACCTTTATGCCCACCACCATCTCTAACATGGGCCACCATAAGACACTACATCTGTCTTTACGAGTTCTAGAAAGGACTGGTGAGCTACCATAGGCCAAAGACTCATTAACTATGATCAAGTGACCAGAACATATGTTCTACCCTTCTGAGACTATAAGAAACGTTCTCAGGCAGAGGAGTGAAATGCACAAGTAAGATCAGAGCACACAAGTAAATTTACAGTGAAAGTAAAATGCCACTAAAATTTCCTGCCGATCCAGTTGCAGGCAAGTTGATCTTAAACGGACGATGCTTAATCCGCCCGTGGGCCGAGTATGCACGTCCCTGTCCGCTGCAGCTCGGCCCAGTACTTAAACATACTTCCATCACATGTGCCATCCTGTACCTTAACTCCCAATGTGGAAAGGCCAGACTCACTTAAAGAATTATGGAAGGACATCCAAGCTTCCAAAAGTGGGGAAAAAACAGTAAAGAAGTCAGTAATAGTTCTTTGATGCAAAAAGTGTAAGCGCACACATAGGAAGTGCTAGAACTACTCTGACTGAAAAAAACGGTGTTTGCAAAGCCAGATGTCTCAAATAAACTCCTCAAGGAAATGATGGAAACACTGGAGATCAAAGATTAAGCTGTAACAGTATCCAAAGCAGACAAGGTTCTTAGGGTACACCAAAAGAAAACAGAATTATTTCCCATATTCAACTCCATCACAGACCAATGGGTCTTACAAATTATTCAAGACAGTTACAAAATTCCCCTATCCTCCAGATTCAAGGGGCTTTACTCCAATCTTAAAAAAAGAGGGCACTTTCAGGCCTGTTCTCAACTTAAAAGCTCTGAACGCATTCATCCCCAAACAAACATATAAAGATAGAGTAAGTGCAGTCCACCATAGCCTTCATGGAAGGGGATACCTTAATGACCTCAACAGACCTTCAGGATGCTTACTTGCACATCCCCATACACCACAGATCTCAGCCGTTCCTCAGGTTTGCAGTCAAGGACAACCTCCTCCAGAAAGCTCCCACAGCACAGCAAGCACTAACACACACAGATCTTAACAGAACTTTGCATACAGATCTTAATGCATCACGGCTGGTTGGTCAACCGGCTGAAAAGTAGCCTCATACCATCACAAAGGATCCGATTCCTCTGCCTCCTTTTCGGCTCCAAGACCCAGATGATAAGATTACCGGAAGACAAAATACAGGCAATAGTTGCCACTACAACTTCCATCCTCAACAACAACAGAGTGTCAGCGGGAGATTGCCTCCAGCTCCTGGGTACATGGTAGCAGCCTTAGAGACCATTCCATATGCCAGATTCCATATGTGACCACTAGCGAAACTTGATAAAAAGCTGTAATAACAACAATACATACATCTCTCTGTGATAACCAGGAAGAATCTCAGGTGGCCCACGATACAGACCAACTGGGCCCAAGTGGAAAGTGGTAACAACCGACGCCAGCAAGTTCGTCTGGAGCGCCGTTTATCAAACATGCATCCTATAAGACTGGTGGTTACCTCAGAAGAGCTGCCTCCCAATCAACATGATAGAGATATAAGCCATAGTCGGGCTCTTCAAGGTTAGTTCAACCTACTTCAGTCCCAACCTGTGCGAGACCATTCGGACAATGTCACGGCAGTAGCCTATGTCAACAGACAAGGGGGAACGCAAAATGACCTAGCCATGCTGGAGGTGGTAAAAGTGATGGAGTGGGCAGAGAAGTCAGTTCCAATAATATTGGCAATTTTCATTCCCGGAATATTGAACTAGGAAGCGGATCTCTTGAGCAGAGAGACCCTAGACAAAGGGGAGTGGCGTCTGCATGACGAGATCTTTAACCAGGTCCAGTCGACTGGACACAGACATTTTAGATTCCAGGCACAATTTCAAAATGCCGTGCTAGTCCAGAACCAGGGATCGGTGAGAGGCATTCACGGACGCACTGGCGATTCCTTAGACATTCCCACCTCCAGAGATCCTGTAACGAATCATTGCCAAGATAACACAATCACAGGTCACAACCATACTCATTGCACCAGACTGGCCCAACAGACCATGGTACACAGACTTCGTAATATGTCCATTTACAAAACTTTGAGACTACTCACACCAGGGCATCACAACCTATCTATTCTACATTTAATGGCCTGGTACTTGAAAAACAACTTGGGTTCTCTGAACTAGCAATAAAAATAAATCTATAACTTGCTACAAGGTCTGGAAAACCTCACTCTCACGGTGCTCAACCAAGAACCTGAATTGGACAAATAGTACTGCACAAGTTATAACTGAGGTTCTGGCAGCCGGATTCAACAAGGGCCTTGCCCTAAACACCCTCAGATTCGAGGTGTCTGCATTATCTGCACTGTCACAGTACAAGTGAGCAGAGGAACTGTGCATACATCAATTCCTACAAGGGGTCCTACAGACCAGGCCACCATTCAGAGATCCACCCCCCCCCCATGGGACTTGACACTAGTAGCCATGACGTTACAGGGACCACCGTTTGAACCACTACACTCATGCAATGCTTAAAGATCAAATTTCTTATTACTATTACCTCAACTAAAAGGGTCTCTAAAATAGCAGCCCTCTCCTGCAGAGAACCCTGGTTGGCGATTCATCAGAATAAGGTAGTCCTATGGATGGTGCTTGGCTTCCTACCAAAGGTAGTTTCATTTTAACCAGGACCCGGTGCTCCCAAACCCCTCTAACAACGGCTGCTAGAGACAATCAATAAGGCTTACGAGCTCAGCAAAAAACAAAAGCCTTTCCGGGTAACAGCTACCTCCATCAGGGCACATAGCACATACGTGGAACTTGAAACCAAGAAACACCGGAGCAAATCTGCAAAGCAGCCATGTAAACATGTTTATAAAGTTCGACAAATTACATGTGTTTGCTTCTACCTTGGCTGTGTTTGGCCAGAAAGTTCGACAGGATGCAGTGGCATAGTGCTCACATACTATGCCAGGCAATCCAGCCATACCCACCCTGTTACTTGGGGCAGCTCTTGGATGTCCCTACACATCTGCACTGACTACCCAGAAGGGTATTTCCCCCTCTGAAGGAAATTGTTCAACTGGCACACAGAGTCAAGCTGGCATTAACACACATGCTCCATCCACTGCCAACTCAATGGTTCCGTTGCAGGGGACCCAACGTGTAGAGAAACACAAGAAATCCTAATTGGGGCACGCTAAACACATCACATGTCCAAGTCCTTCTAGCAGAATGTCCTGTGAAGAGAAGAGACAAAATTAGAGCATTTTAGTGAATTACAATCCCCCCTTATTAAAAACCCAGCATACACACACACATCTCCACTCTTTCACACAAACCCTTCACCCTTCTTTGCTGTACAGAGAGAGCACCGGTTGCCCACAAGACCACTACTTCCGGAAGCCCTGCCTAGACCCTTCTTAGCAAAGTTCCTTAACTACAGCAGCCCTAGCAGCAGCACCCACCAGAGCCCTGCAACTGGTCAATAGGGTACAGTTCTCCATATACCCGATCTATTTACCAATACTTCAGAAACCGCGGGCTTTATTCACAACTGTTAAACGCACTCTTTGGGAGGCCAACATACCCTACAGTATGGCTTATCCTTTCTGTCTGCGAATCCAAGATGGAGACCGCACCGTATTCCTTAACACCCTGACTGAGGCCATGGAGGGAATCGAATCAGACACTAGGAAAGCCCCAGACTGAGAAACAAACACCATGCCACCTATACAAACAGTAACCCCCGCCGATGCATGCGACAAATGGCAACCAAGTCCAGCCGCTCCTCACCCCCATACTACAGGAACCGCACACGGCAGCCCCTGAGTGAACCACGATCCGCCACATCACAGAAAAAAGGTAACATATAATTAAGGCCATAGGCAGACAGTTTGGCACGAGGACAGAACTCTATGGCAGTACCGCCCAGACACTAAACACACGTTCTAGAAAAGTTGGACATGCTGTGGGTTCCTGTCACGCTCCAACATCAACCTCTTGGTTTCATAGTTAAGGGTCCTAGGCCCACCCAAGCTGGGGAGGGTTGGGCAGGGAGGGAAAGGGAGGTTGTTGGGATGTTTTGTAACATCAAATACCCTGTTGTTTCGCACAATTGATGCCAATCGTGGGTTATAACGTCTTATGTCAGGTGCTACACAAAACCTCCTCCACAGTCCTCAATAGTATGCTTACATGGAGAATCGAAGACTAGACTCTTGGAACATTTCTGGCCTCAATAACAAATTGAAAAGGGCACAAATGTCCTCATACCTCAAGAGGCACACACCCTCCAAGCTACTCTTGCAAGAAACCCACCTGAGGGGGTTGTGGCCTGACGGTGACCTAGTTGCATGCACTTTAAGAGGGCTCTGAACTACTGCCGTCCTGACCCATTTACAAGCACCACCATCGCTATTTTTGAGCACCCACAGCAACAAACTGACCCTGTGTTAAGCAGAGATGGGTAACATGCACAGAACTCACCAAGATGGTGCAGACTCCCCATGTTCCTCACAGAAGCCCCCCACACCACCTCTGTTACCACCCAAAACTCCACTGGCAACTGCTCCAGCGGACTCCTCTCCCGCAGACCTAATGATGGTCATTGCACAATGCCAAACCACGCTCACCACCACCTTCACATCCAAACTAGACAAACTAAAAGTTGATCTTTTACTCATTAAAACAAGATATGCAGAACATGAACTAGCTACTACAAAAAGCCACTGACCAAATTCATCATTTGGAAAATAAACAGAGGGGCTCAAATGTCAGGATAATAGGCATCCTCAAACGCACCAAGGGCCCCCACCCACCTCTTTGCTAAAAAATGGCATAGAGACACATTGGGGCATGTACACTTTTCAGCACACAGGGTTTCCACATGTCCCATCCCCCGGGTACACCTCCCAGGGGGGGCCTTTCTCATTAAGCTCCTAAATTACTGTGCTAGGGATGTAGCCCTCAGAGTAGCACAGAAAAAGGAGATATACTACACAAAGGAACTCTGGTGTCACTCTACCAGGACTACTCCACCGCAGACCAGAGGAAAAGGATCTAATACCAAGGAGTCAAACGTTGGCTGAGGGACCCAGGCACTGAATACTCAATGATGTTTCCTGACAAGTTCAAGGCACTAGATAGCAACACATTTTCTTCGACAAGCCTGATGCGGTTGGAGACTGGTTGGAGCAAAGTCCAACTCCAAAACTGAGCCTCTTAAGTAGGGAACTGCGGCAAAGGACATCCCAGACCTTCTACCCATCGGATATCCACAAAGATGGTGTTAAACTCTTGTATGGTAAAAACTCTGACCCTGCAATTGTTGGGATCTAAAGCTGGCCATAGACGTAAAGATTTTTGAAAGATCCAATAATTATCGTGAGACCACGATTGTCTCAAACGATCGTTTAAATGTCCAATGTGTCCATCAACTAAAAAGACCATTTCAGGCGATATTGCTTGCGAAAACTGAAGGATCGCAGCCTGCTTACGCTGCAAACATAGGTAGATTGCATGGGGACCGATAAAAAGATTTTCTAACCTGGCCGATCAATCGTCAGACCAATGTCGGACGAAAAATCGTGAGATGAGCGATCGTTTGTATCCCACTAACCGCCCGATAATTTGACAGATGGGTCGGACTTCCCTAAAATCGGTCGTTCGGCAGGGAAAGATCGTTGCGTCTATGGGGAGCTTAACTCAGACCCCACTCTAGTTGGTTGTTACATTTTGGGATAAATGTAGCTTCAAGTTGGGGGGAGGACACTGGGAGGGGGGAATGCTTTGTTACATTCACACACAAACGTCCACTGAGAGCAGAGTTCACAGTGAAGGTTACCCCAATGAACTTTTACTCTCTAGAAATATTCTATAAATGCAAACGGCACATTTTGAAATGAAGCATATACCTGGCATGAAGGCAGATGGTGCAACTGAAGCAATGGCCATGGGTGGCATTGACACACCTCAAAAATGAACTGTAGCTGACCCCGGGGGAGGCTCCTATGATAGACAATCAGGCTGAATGCCAGAGCCAGGACCTGCTGGTGAATTCTGCTCTGGCAAACTAGGTGTTTTCCCAGGCTTTACGGGCATTCTTCCTGCACAGTGTATTAAGTAAAAAAGATTTGCCTGTTTGGAAACCTGAGCTAAAAACGCAGAGCGGCTTCCTGACTAGCAACAATTGCGCATTCAGCTGCAGGGTCAGTGTCGGCAGTGACGTTCCACCACTAGAGGGAAATTCCGCCACTCTCCGTTGATTTCTATAGCATTTTTAAAGGCGTATTTATCAAAGGGTGAACTTTTACTTCACCTATTGATAAGTACTCCTTTCAAAATCCCATAGAAATGAATGGAAACGGGCGGAATTTCACTCTTTGATAAATTTACCCCTAAGAGTATCCAAAGGGAGGACTGACCTCCCACAATCCCCAAACTCAAAATAAAGAATACCATCAAAGCATGGACAGTTGGAAAATCTAGCCAGCACCAATACCTCTTTCAGCTCCTAAGTATGTCCCAAGTATGTGAACTAGGTTAATGATTTAACAGGGCCTGATTGTAAAACCTGTCTAGGTAGAGACACTGCAACCGCAGGGACTGTTTCCTCCTTAGTTACGCCCCTGCAGTGTACTATTTAGGTCCTGTGTTGTATGCAACAAGCGTGAATGATGTGCAAGCTAAGGGGTATTCCAGGGGACACCCTCAATCCACTTATTATTGGTGCAGCAGGGCTGGAACTAGGAGTAGGCAGAAGAAGCAGCTGCCTAGGCCACAACTTGGGGGGCGCTGGGCAGCTACCTCTTCTGCCCACCCCTAGACAAAACTCACTCAGCAGAAAGAAGTTTTGGAAGTGGTGATGCACGTAACAACGCATGTGCATAGGCTCCCGATGTCACCGCGCATGCACCAGGGGAGGTGAGGGTGAGTTGGCCGGCTGGGTCACCTAGGACGCCCAGCTGGGCCACAATAGTGCAAGCTACAATAACATTTTTATTCTTTAATATGCATACCTGAGCAATCAGCTCAGTTTGTTTAGGATAGCAGTTGCCATATTAGCTTGCTGTGACATCACTTCCTGCCTGAGTCTCTCCTGAGTCCTGTTCACTCATAGCTCTTGACTCCGATTACAGCGGGGAGGGGGAGCGGAGCAAACTGAGCATGCTCAAGCCCTAGCCCTGGAGGTTTAAGCTGAAAACAGGAAGTCTGATACAGAAGCCCATGTGTACACAATAGAAGGAAAGAAATGTAGTGTATATTTTGACAGAGGACTCAGAGCAACATTACTTTGAGGGTTTACTGGTGTATTTATATAGACCTTTCTGGTAAGGCATACTTAGTTTTAACCTTTACTTTAAAGGGGTGAATGTTTAGAAAATGGGCAATTCTTAGCAACGTTTCAGTTGGTCTTCAATGTTTATTTTTTTTTAAATTTTTGAATTATCCGCTGCCTTTTGACTCTTTCCAACTTTCAAATCTGGGTCACTGATTCCATCAAAAGACAAATACTCTATAAAGCTACAAATGTATTGTTATTGCTACTTTTTATTACTCATTTTTCTATTCAGGCCTCTCCTATTCATGTCCCAGTCTCTTATTCAAATCAGTGCATGGTTGTTAGGGGAATTTGTATACTAGCAATTAGACTGCTGAAACTGCAAACTGCTGAATAAAAAGCTAAATAACACAAAAACCACAAATAATAAAAAATTTAAACCGATAGCAAATTGTCTCAGAATATCCCTCTCTACATCACACTAGAAGTTAACACAAAGGCAAACACAGGGCTGGATTCCAGCAGTCTTAGCAATCAGCTGGGCATCATGTTGCCTCTACCAGCTTACCATCCTAGGCCCAGGCATATGAGGCCTTGCCACAAATCCAGGCCTGGGCAAACAACCTCTTTACATTCAACTTAAATATATCAAATTGTGTGTGTGTCGTCTTTGGGGCCAAGTGGTGGCTATTAACATAGTTAAATTGGATTGAAAAAAGACAAAGTCCATCAAGTTCAACCCCTCCACACACACTCCTCCACTTTTTTACACAAACCATATATGCCCATAGCTTTACTAACTGTAGAGTTTACTATCACAATAGCCTTTGATATTATGTCTGTCCAAAAAATCATCCAAACCCTTATCAAAGCATCAACAGAATGAGCATCACAACATCACCCGGCAGGGCATTCCACAACCTCACTGTCCTCACTGTGAAGAACCACCTACACTGTTCCTTTAAATGAAAGTCCTTTTCTTCTAGTCTGAAGGGGTGGCCTCTGGTGATCCTCTTTATGGGTAAAAAGGGTCCCTATCTCTACAGACCTCTCAGCATATATTACAGATAATATTAACCCCCTCATCGACCAATTTAAACAAGCATCCAATGTTTGGTCCAAACTACCCATTACTCTATGGGGCAGGATCAATCTCTACAAAATGTTTTACTTGCCCAAATTACTATACAAATTACACAACTCACCTATATGGATCCCAGAGAAGTTTTTTAGGAAAATAAATACTGTTCTACTCCCCTTCCTGTGGGCAAACAAATCGCCTCGCATAACATGGGTCTCCCTTACAGCCCCACTAGACAAAGGGGGCTTAGCACTAGCCCATCTACGCCTATACTTCCTGGCCAGCCAAATCTACCACATACATAGCTGGATTCATAGTGATACAGAGGATCCTGGCCTCATCCTCCTGGCGGCCAAACTGGGCTCCCTAGAGGCCGATCAGGAACTTGCCATATAGACAATTGGCAGATTATAACAGGTGCCCATCA
>CM044445.1:15820388-15831618 GCA_024363595.1 Xenopus borealis
ATTATGTCCTGTATGTGACCTGACTGATATGTCACACATATCCCTGTTTAAAAGGGTGTCAGACATAACCCAGTATCCAGTGTCCTGCTGTACATCTCAGTGGATTCCGGAATGGACAGAACAAGTGCCATATTCTCCCTTTGGTTTTGTTCATCTTTATTAAGTATGGGTGGGAGGACAGACCTTGTCTCTTTTGTCTCATAAATATGTGATGGTGAATTCCAGTACTCCCTGTGTGACAGTCACACACTATATACACCTGTCTCTGATAAATAGAATTCCCACAGTCATCACTACCTGTAAGCTTTGGGGTTACCAACCTCTACATGATAGTCAGTACCTGAAAACTTTGGATTTTAAAAACCTGTTCTTTTCCCTCTATTACTGTTTATATTTATTGGCTTTTTTCTATATTTCCTCTTTTTTCCACCTTTTTTATCTTTGCATTACTTTTTTTCACTCCTTCCCTGGTGTGTTTCCTTTCCCCTTCACTTCATTAATTCTGTCTTTCGTATACAAACTTGCCCTTCATTCACTTTTCTGCATTCTGCATAATAATGTCATGTATTTTGTGAGGTTACTGTGGCTTCTAACCTAGGAAACTCAACTGGACCCACTAGTGGGCAGCAAACATTTACCTTCTATTTTGCACTAAGTGCCCACTAGGGGGCAGCAAACATCTTTATAACACAAACTTCATTGATTTTGATACCCCAGATCCACTGGTTGCCATTTTAAGCTACATTTAGTTTTTTCTGTGCAGAAAGGGAATACAATTTGTATTATTTGTGTATGAAGCTTTGTGTCCTGGGCTCAGGTGTTGTAGCACCATCTGCACCCCCAGTAGTTACTTTAATGGTGCAGGTGTGTGTGGGGCCTGTTGTAAAGTTCATAAGGACAGACTTATATAATGTTTACAATGTAGGGGCCACTCAGCCTATGCCGCCCCCCCTTCCCCAGTTTTCTTGTGAGGAGCAAGTGCAGAAAGTGCACAGCAGGCCTGGCCACCAAGTATCTTTATTTAGGTACAGTACCCTGGTCACCAATGTCTTCAGCTTTCACTAGGGGCCCTGTCTATCAATTATCTTTATTTATGTAGAGTACCCTGGCCACCAATGTCTTCATTTTTCAATAGGGGCTCTGACCAACCACCTTCTTTATTTAGATAGGGTACCCTGGTCACCTGTTTATTTTACTTGTCGGTTCCAGAATCAGATAGGTAGTGCACCATGTTGGTCAGTTCAGGGTGCTTCGAATATACGGAAATAAAGACAAGCTGCAGCTCTTTTTTTTTTTATCTTGTTGTTTATTGTTTATATTATAGTCGAGAGGGGGTAAAATCCTAACTAAGTCATAACATACAGAGGTGGGAGGGCCAGCGATAGAAGACAAGTGCTGTGAGTAGATCACAGGACACAGTACAGGAGATATAGTGTTAGGTGCAGCAACTTTGTACATTAATAATATTTTTTATTAACATCTCTGTATCTGGGACTTTACATGTATCTGCTGAAATCTCTGGATATCCATAAAGATACCAGTGCACTTCTTAGTAGGGTTATACATTCATTATTGTATGGACAGCACCTCCATTCTCATAAAAGCTTTCAGTTGTCAGATCTTGCAGTGCCCCCCAATGTCACTCTGTACCCTGATCATTATATGTTAATAGAGGGGAGATTGTCTCTCTCTCTTCTGAGAACTAAATGACTTTCACCTTGTGTTTCCCCTCTGTCTAGCCTGGAATATCTGGAGACCCCATCAAAAAGATAAACACTCTATTAGGCTAAAAATGTATTGTTATTGCTACGTTTTATCATCTTTCTATTCAGGCCTCTACTATTCATATCACAGTCTCTTATTCAAATCAGTGTGTGGTTGCTAGGGAAGCTTGGACCCTGATAACCAGTTTCCTGAAATTGGTAACTAGAGCAGCTGGAAAAAAAAGCTAAATATCTTTAAAATGACAAATTATAAAAACGAAAATCAACTGCAGAAGATCACTCTCCGCATAATAATAAAAGTTAATTTAAAGGTGAATAACATGGTGGGGCAGCAGTGGGTGCGCTTATGTGTTTGATGGGCCACAGTTACCACAGCCTTGATCAGGACAGGCAAAAATGTCTGGGATATGTTAAACTACTAGTGCTTAGCAACAGGGCTGGAATTAGGAAACATTGGGCCCTGCACTACTGAGGTGGCAAGTCCCTTCAATCAGGGGGTCCCAGTCTTTATCCCATTGGTGACCTGAACCTTTGCCAACAAGTAGAATGGACCCAGTGCAAATGCTTGCCCACCAGCGCCAGGCACCCTAGGCAACTTGACGCGGCGGTGCCAAATAGACGCAAGCACTAGGGTTACCACCTGACCTGTATTTTACTGGCCGTTGGTTGATGATGATGATGATGATGGTTGATCCCAATGTTCTAAATAGGGAAAAAAGATAAATACATAGGAAGGCCAATATTTTTTTTCCAGAAAAGGTGGCAACCCTATCAAGCACACAGTCCCTTACAGCCAGGCAGAGAAGAGAGAGGGGACCAGGCTAAGGGTAGGAGGCAGAGCAGGTACATGCCTTGCACCCCCCCCCCCCCCCCCATCTTTGCACCCTAGACAAGTGCCCAGGCCCGGACTGGCAATCTGTGGTTTCTGGCAAATGCCAGAGGGGTTTCTATAATGTGCCAGAGAAAGTCAGTATTTAGTGGGCTTGTGGGGGCTGTTTTGGGCCTCTGTTTCGGCTGTTTGGGCCTCTGTGTATCTGAAATGGCAGGGTCTATTTCGACTCTCAGTCCAGGCCTGCGTGTGCCTACTCTGCCTACCCCAAGTTCCAGCCCTGATGCCAACACCACTGATCCACCCAACCATGCCCTGTTATGACCTAACCCTGCCCATGATCTGGCAAAACTTCACAACCCATAAATGACACTTTCACTTCTATTGGAGCCGCTGACTGTAATGATCCCTGTACCCCCCACCCCCATGGCAGCCGTGCTTAGTTAACTGTTTATCAATACCAGTGTGGCCTCTCTACGTGATCTTTATAAGCATATCTAGACACGGTGATCACCAAACACCCAGGACATTACTGTGGATTAACAAACCTATAGTGAGAAAACACTTTGTCAGGGTCAACAACTTCCCTGGGGCCATTGTTGACCCTGTGCCAGAAACAACAAGCTTATGACTTTCAATCCCTTCCACAATCCACTTGATTCCTTTCTGGTCATGCCCAGCAGTTTAACTAGAATTTTCTGTGTTCCAAAGTTGAACATGTTAAAAGTCCCATCCCTCCTTGAGGAAGAGGCTCTGTTTTGTATACAACACAGCGTTGACCAGAGAAACCACCTTTTTTTTAATCTTTCTTCCCATTCCCAATAAAATTATTAGCTGGTCCTGTAAATTACTGGCGAGGTGGCAGCATGGCAATCTGACGCAGGATCTTTACTGGGTCCACAAGGAGCTGCTGAATTTAAAATTTCAGATGCAAATTGTAATGTTTTTCTTTTACCCACAATGCAGAGTTCTTCCTTAATTCACATCAAGCTGCCTCCCTCCCTCTCACCCTTCACAAATACAGCACTGCTGAATTCAGACCGCATTCTTTTTGTGAGTGTCCCTACTGGTGCCTACATCCTCAAATGGAATGCAGAGACCTGCAGCAATTCTACCCTAAGGGCAGAGACACACGGTGCTATTTGGGGGAGATTAGTCGCCTGGCAACAAATCGCCTCTTCCTTGGGCAACTAATCTCCCCCTACTGCCTCTCCACCGGCTAGAATCTAAATTGCCAGCGGGATGGCACTCAAATATTTTGTGGCTTTTGAGTTATTTAGCTTTTTTTATTCAGCAGCTCACCAGTTTGCACATTCAGCAGTCTGGTTGCTATGGTAATTACCCTAGAAACCATGCAGGGATTTAAATACGAGACTTGAATACAAATAGAAGAGGGTCTGAATAGGAAGATGAGTAATGCAAAGTAGCAATAGCAATACATGTGAAGCCTTACAGGGCATTTGTTTTTTAGAAGGAGTCAGTGCCCCTATTTGTAATCTGGAAAGAGTCAGAAGAAAAAGGCAAATAATTTAAAAAACTAAATTTGCTTAGAATTAGCCGTTGTATAACATACTAAAAGTTAACATGAAGGTGAACCACCCCTTTAAATGAAACTAGAAAGGTGGCTACCCCAGGGGGCTGCTTTGTAGCATTTATGGAATGTCTATATTTGACCATACAGTACTTCCAAACATATTTCAACAGGACTCTGATATAGTGAAAATTCAGTTTATTTGTGCAACAGGTGGAGCAACATTTTGAGCCTAGCCAGCCCTTTATCAAGCTGGCTAGTCCCGAAACGTTGCTTCACCTGTTGCACAAATAAGTTGATTTTTCACTATATCGGAGTGCTGCTGAAATATGTTTGGAAGTATCAGACCCGATGCTACAAATAGCAGTGAGGATTGTGTAGCACTACTTTGTTTGTTTGTCTATATTTGACCAGACTAGAAAAGTAAAAAAAAATGGGGAACACTCCGTTACTAGACTCCTAGGGGCCCATTTACTAAATTCACGTGAATAGATCGAAGTTCTATCGAATTACAATCGTATGATTTAATCGGAGGATCAAAGAAGCCAAATTTGGCTTCTTCGATCATCGGATACCGAATGATCGAATAGATTCGAATGATCGGATATTTGATCATTCGATCGTCGAAGGATTTAAAATTTGAAGGGTATTCGAATGCCTTATTTGCCAGATTGAACCTACTGAATACCAATAGAAGCCTATGGGAATCCCTCATAGGCTTTTTTGGCTAAGACTTGATCAAATACCATTTGTACGGTTGAAGTCCTCGATTGTTCGAATCGTACGAATTATTCGAACGATCGAAATAGAATACTTGATTCGAATCATTGAACAATCGGCATTCGATCATCATCGAGGAATCAAATATCGAGGAAAATGATAGCCTAGAACTATTCTATAAGCATTTGAATATCGAATGCTTATCGTATATCGAGGGAATTTTGGGGAATAATAGTAAATTTGCCCCCAAGTGTGCTACTCGTCCAACAGCTGCTCCGATCAGCATCCAATTTCCAAATCAACTTGTATATAACGGAGCACCAGCTGAAGTCAAAAGTAGAATAAGAAGTCAATATTTATTTCATCTTGTTAAAAATCATATCCAAAATATATAAAAGCAGAGTTTGTAATGCTCCTAGCCACCACACTTAACGCGTTACGTAGCCCTCCGGCTACTTTCTTTAAAGCTTTTGAGAAAGTAGCCGGAGGGCTACGAAACGCGTTAAGTGTAGTGGCTAGGAGCATTCTATGCTCTGCTTTTATATATTTTGGATATGATTTTTAACAAGATGAAATAAATTAAATATTTATTTTTATTCTACGTTTGACTTCAGTTAGTGCTCCATTATATACAAGTTGATTTGAGCAGGCCCAGATTGGCAATCTGTAGATTCTGGCAAATGCTGCTGTAAAGGAACTGCTGTAAAATAATAAAATCTTGTTCATAATTTGATCAGAGAAAAAAATGATGGCACACTCAGAAAGTTACTATTCCATTTTTTTTACTTCCTTTTATGTTGCAAAATAACATCCTACTGATTAAAAAGTTCCTGAGTGGAATCTGTACCTATTTGTCACTGATGGGTGGTATGGGGGGCGGAAGAGCTATTTCTTCATGTTCACATTCCTTGCTAAACTGTGTGCAAAACAGAATGTGACAAACAGGGAGCATGTCACAAACAGCCCTTGTTCCCAGAGCAAGAGTCACTAGGTCTCCTCCTTGTGTAAAAACAACTTGCCCTTGTAAATATGTAAATACGCCACTTTGTAACGTTCTCAGAAAGCAGAAGGGGAAATAATCTGCATTTGTGATGCTTTTCATGGAGAGGTGTGTTTCATTCTGTGCCTCTGATTGGTTGTCATGATTCCCTATGTCATAATTCTGGATTGTGGCCCTCGGGAAGTTTTCTGGCTCGCAGCCATCTCAGTGGAGTTATCAATGGCCTTTGGACATTCCATCCAATCAGCCTCTAACATGAGTAGTAGATGAGCAACAGGTTGGGCCCTGAGCTGTGCAGACCAAATCCTAGTGCCCATGTTCCTAACTGTAAGTTAACTGCTGGGTTTCATTGAGACTTGGGCCACCAGGTCTGGACTGAGAATCAAAATAGGTCCTGACATTTCAGGTACACAAAAGCCCATTCAGCCCACACAGAGGCCCAAACAGCCCCCACCAGCCCACTAAATACTGACTTTCTATGGCACCTTATAGCAGCCCCTCTGGCATTTGCCAGTCCCGGCCTGTGGGCCACCATCAGGGTTTCACAAAGAATACTGCAGTAAGGCAGAGGGGTGCCAGGCAGGCAGAGACTGGCAATCTGTGGGTTCTGGCAAAAGCCAGAGGGGCTGCTGCAAGATGCTACAGATAAGCACATTTTATTTAAGCTGCCGGGGGGGGGTCTCTACTTACTTGAAATGGCAGTACCTATTTTGAATCCCAGTTTGGAACTGGGGCCCAGAGATGGAATAGCTTGTATGTAGGCTGCAAAATGAATGGAACTTATAGGACAGTGGATGTAGGTTGTGATCAAGGGTGGAGTTTTGGCATAACAGAAGAGTGGTCAGGTGACCAGTGGGCTAGTAAGTCAAATCCACTGCTAATGTAGTAGTATAGGGCCCATGTAGGGTTGCCACCTGGCTGTTTTTTTACTGGCCTGGCCGGTATTTTTGATGGCTGAGCCCAATGTTATTAATAGGAAAAAGAGGCAAATATATAGGAAAGCCGGTAATTGTTTAAAGAAAAGTTGGCAACCCTAGGCCCATGTTGTCTAACCAGTTGGAAATGCAACCTAATAAAACTAGGGAGGTCAGCTGTCACTTTTCCTAAAACCAATCAGAGGTGATTTTTGGCCAGGCATTCATATTTATTTTTTATAGTTTTTTTTTTACTTATTTGTCCTCTTTCCAGCTTTGGGGGATCACCGAGCCGATCTAAAAACAAATGCTCTGTTATTCTACAAATATATTGTTAATACTACCTTTTATTACTCATCTGTCTTTTCAAAACTTTATTTGATAACAATACAGCATTTACTTTCATCATATCTGATTCTTATACTGTACATTTTTACTTTCACAAAATGGATATTCTCCTACGCAGAGGAGATCGCTGACATCACATTAAAGTATCCTAGAAGCCAAAGAAAGGCTTCAGTTTCAATCACGCCTTATAGGTATACAGCATATATCAAAACATAAGAAATTGTATATCAATAAAAATGAAACCAATAAACATAACTAACAGTTTATTATTTGTTACAGTTTATTATATTGTTATTGTATGGCCCCTAGTTCAGTGTTTATAGTTCCATCATATAGGTTTCAACTCGATCTCGCCTTACCATTTAAAACTTATTTTTAGTTATACAGGTAAATACTACAAAGTCTTTATTAGACATTTTTATTGTAGCCTGGCATATGTTATCCATGGGGTCCATATTTTAGTATAGACGCTATATTTGTCTGCAGATAGACTCAATTATCTCTCATTTATCATGATCCAGTTCATTTTGAGACAAAGCATAATTATAGGTATTGAACATTTCTTCCAGGAATAATCAATAATTTGTTCTGCTGCTGTAAAGATAAATTGTATCAGATTGCGATTAATTTTTTATTTGGAACTGGAATGACTGTATTAAGTAATGCTATCATAGGGTCTTTTCGAAGTTTGATTCCCATAATCGAGTCAATTAACGTAAATATTCTGGACCAAAACCTGATTGCCTGTCTGCATTGCCACCAAATCTGCATCATTGACCCATCCATACCACAATTCTGGAAACAGAACGGGCTAGCGGTGGGGTAATATTTATGCAATTTTGTAGGGATCATATACCACCCAGATATTATCTTATATAAAGTTTCCTGCGCCAAAGTATTTATTGAGGTCTTAGCCATATTTGTCCAGGCTTGTTGCCATGTAGGTTTAGCTATTGTATTGCCCAGCTCTTTTTCCCATTGTTTTGTATAAGTCAGAGGAGAAGAAATTCAAGAATTCTAAATTTCTTTGTATAATATAGATATTATTCCTCTACTATAAAGGAATTTCTTACATATTTGTTCCAGGCTAGGACATTAGTACATCTGATGCATTCGGCTTCTGGGGGGTTATTTTGTTCCAATATGGTGGACCATTTCTTAAGACCTTGTAGTTCAAGAAATTTAATTATATATATAAATATCAATCATATTATGCGACTGTCACCAATTAAAATCTTTAACTTGTAGCCCTGGTTGAAAAATGTGTTTAAACGGGTGGCCAATATTCTCCCTAAAATGTTTACATCATTATTTAATATTGAGATGGGGCGGTAGTTCCCACATTCTAATGAGTCTTTATTAGATTCGGGTATTAATGCAATCTGTCCCAATATTGAGTCTGAGTGCGTTTTACCTCCTTGCATTAGTTTATTTAACATATTTGTACGGTGCGGAGACAATATTGGGGAACATTTTTTTTATAGTACATTATTGAAAAGAAGTAGTTGCTAATGATGTTTCTTCTATTGTAATATCATTATCCATATTACTCATCTCTCTATTGAGGCCTCGCCTATACATATCCCAGTCTATGATTCACATCAATGCAAGGTTGTTAGGGTAATTTGGACCCTAGCAACCAGATAACTGGTATTGCAAACTGTGAAGCACACCGTTTTGGCACCGTTGGAAATGCAGCCTATTAACACTAGGGAGGTCAGCTGTCACTTATCCTAACACCAATCAGAGGAGCTTTTTGGCCAGGCAGACTGAATGCTCCCTCTGCTGTGACCCCTGTCAGATACAAAACTATAGACAAAACTGACCCTGTGACTTCTAATAGCCCAGGCAGGGGCAGTGGGGCACTGTTAGTTAAAGAGCTTCATGACAGAAATATTATTCCCTGCTCAAGGGAGTCCTAAAATGATTTTGTTGATGGGTTTTATGTGGTTGCATAACTACCCCTTCCTGCCTGCCTGGGCCCTCCCCTTCCTGCCTGTCTGCATACTGTGCTCCCTCCTCCCACTCACTTTCAGGCAGCAGAGTGGATGTGGAGGGAGGGTCTCTGTCACCCCAGCAATTGCGGGGTCTGCCTCCTCTATAGTTAGGCCAGTGGTCTTAGGATTGAAGGGGTGGTTCACCTTTTAGTTAACTTCTTGTGTGTTCTAGAATGGCTAATTCTAAGCAACTTTTCAATTGGTTTTCATTATTTTTTATAGGTTTTTAATAATTTGCGTTTTTTCTTCTGTCTCTTTCCTGCTTTCAAATGCTCTGCAAAGCTACACATTTATTGTTACATTGTTACATTTTATCAGGGCTGGGACAAGCTGACAGGGCGCCCTAGGCACTTGGTCGGCTATCCCCGCCCACCAACTTGTAACTGCAAGTGTGCATGCACCATAGGGGAGATTAAGGGAAGGGGAAGGGCAATGTCGTTACAAGGAGAGTGACTAGAGGGTGGAGGGGAGTGACTAGAGGAGGGGGGAGTGATGGGGGAGGGAGGAAGAAGAGGGAGTGAACAGCCCACACTAGGGGTAGATAGAAAACTTTTGAACAGGTACCTGCCCAGTGCCCCCACAGCTTTGCTCCCTAGGCAGGTGCTTCTTCTGCCTACCCCTAGTTCCAGCCCTGTATTTTATTACTCATCTCTTTTCAGTCCCTCTCCTCAGTGGTGTAACTACTCCCTGGTGGGCCCAGGTACAGGATGGTCACCCGGGCCCCCCTGTCGGGCCCTTACCTCTATAAATCGCATGCTGGAGTGTTGATGGCACGTGTACTGTAAAATCTCCCCCTAGACAATGCCTGCCATAACAATTATTCATGGCTCCGACGGGCCCAAAGGGGGTGGGGGCCCTGGTGCAATTGCACCCTCTGCACCCCACTGCCTCTCCTATTCATATTCCAGTCTCTTATTCACATCAGTGCATGGCTGCTAGGGTAATTTAGACCCTAACAATCAGATTGCTGAGATTGCAAACTGGTGAGCTGCTGAATCAAAATAAAATAAAAAACAATTGCAAATCAGAATATCACTCTGTGCATCATACTAAAAGTTAACTCAAAGGTAAACAACCCCTATAAAGGTAGTGGCCTCCCTTAAGAGAAAAAGAAGTGTCAATCTGGGAAGGCTGTCACTTTGTGTTTTTGTCCCCCAAACCTGTTAATGTCTGTGTCCCCCACAAAGTGGAGAAAAAAAATATATATTGTGGGTAACTGCCTGGTACCATCTTTAGTAAGAGTTCCATTTGTGGTCTGCAATAGGACGGGATTTTTAGTCCTTTTTGATTGACATCTGCCCTACTTTTAGCCAGATATTGATTGGGCAAGCTCGTCAGAGGGTCCCATATACAGGCCAATAAACTGTCGACTTGATTTGTCATTAGCTTTTATTGACCCATGTATGGCCACCTTTACAAGGAGAAAATAAATGAATGAACGCAACCCAAGACACAAGCAAGGGGCAACTCAGCTAGGTACCCACCCCCCCACACACCACCATCATCATTTGACCCTGGTCTGTGCAATAAGTGTTTTGTAGAGAAGTTGTTATAATAACAACAATAACAGTTGCATGGAGTTCCAGCACAGGGCATAGTTTCCTTCAGGTTGGGAGGAAAAGCAGTGTGAGTGTATCAAGGTTCATCCCACTGTACTTTACTCTTATTTTCTGTTTTCTTCTATGACAATGTTTATCCCACAGCCCATACGCATTTCCATACAATACGTCTCTCACAGACAGTGATTAACAACCAGATAGAAAAAGATAAACATGACCTTCTGAATAGATTGGCACAGGTCAGGGTACATTTGTAATTCAAGGCAGCCCTTTATTGGGATGGGATCTGGTTAAAATAATTATTCATTCTGCCTTAGAATGAAATCCAGACAATAGTGAGCGAAGAGCCTAAAACTGGAGTGTGATTGAGCAGATAAAGCTACTTCCTAAGGTGACCATACACGGGCCGATAAAAGACAGACAGTCGGCAGCTTATTGGCGCATGTGTGGAGCTCTACGATGGGCTTCCTCGCCATCGCCAAACGAGCGGATCTCTCTGTGTATGGCCACCTTTAGTGAAATTTCAATATAGGAGGTCTAATTGATGGTGAGTGCTAAATGTTAGGGCACCCCTAAGGATTTTTTGAATTCCAGGCAGAGGCAGGTGT
>CM044445.1:15896397-15914488 GCA_024363595.1 Xenopus borealis
TTCAGCTCTCAGCATTCGAAATTAGATTTGAGCCAGCCTGTGTGTGCAGCTTTCATTAGCTTCCCCAAACAAAAAAAATCACCCTCCGCCTATGGTATGAAGGCTGTGTATACATGTCAATATATGTGAGAAAACCTGATGTATATCCTTTGTTTGTTGCCAAAATGTAGAAATAGTCGAGTAATAGCACCAGATAGCACAGAGAAGTGAAACCTGCGCAATTCATCGAGTGGAACGCACAGGAACCGGAAGTGGCGCGATGGAACGCATAATGGAACGCAACCAAACAGGAAGTGACTGGGAAATGAGAGATAGCGTTCGTGGACACATGAATAAAAAGGGGAGAGCCATCCTTATTTCATTTTTAGACCTCTGAAGAAGCAGAAACCAGCAAAAGGCCTTAGGAGAGGGGGACACTCAGACTGGTACCTCATACCAAGGAACTGGTGAGCGATTAGCTACCTAAGACCCTGAAGGACCGGAGGAGACCCCATTGTTTTTATTACTTGCAAGTATTTGATCTGTAAAATGTGAGTACATTTTCATTGTTTTAAGGATTGGATTAAATAGTATTACGCTATTTTGCATTCTCCCCTGTTTTAGACCACATGGAGGAATTCATATACCTGGGAACATCTGAGGACTGGGAACCAGGATGATTGGATTACGGGCCATACGCCACATTAGTGGTCTGTGAGTAGGCAATTCAGCCATACCCTCGTCACTGATTTGTTAGATTAAATACCTAGCACTTTCATATCATACAACACAAAACCATCAAAGAATTCCCTGGGAAAACATCACTCCCTGTTGGATTAAGCAATAAGCAGTTTACAATCACTGGGTGAACATCTGATAGAAGTACAATATCACACGTCATCCCGCCGCGTCAAGAGCGTTCCGGCGCCAAATTCAAAATCAAAGCACACTGGAGACCCGGGTTCAATGCCCCAGTATAGCTCAATCTTGCTATTGTGTTCCTGGGTCTCTTAGCCTTGCCTGCTTATCCTGATATCCCTGTTATTGATCATCTGCCTGTTCCCGACTCTGAAACCTTGCTGCCTGCCTTCTTGAACCTTTGCCTGGACCTGACTTCGCTATTGGATTTTCCCTGAACTGTACATTGCCTGGACTCGCTGGAAAGGGACTTCCTCCTTGATCCTGACTTCACCCCCCCTCGTGGGAGCCGGAGGCCCCCCGCTGACAAGCGGCCATCTCCACAAAAGGATAATACACTTCCTTCTTGGTTTGGATTGATAGAGACCGGCAGGAAACCGTTTGGACTGACATTGTAACCTTGTGTTGGACAAGAAACAAAAGCCTTTTTTTTTTTGTCCTCCTTTGCCCTTTGTTTCTTTGACCACTCATCTATTGTCTATAACCCAGACAATACCGTTTCTGGGTCTCAACTTCAACTCACACTTACAGAAGGTATTCCTACCACAAGACAAAGTAGACAGACTAGTTCAAGTGACCACAAAGTTCAGACAAGCGCACACAGTCTCGGCGGAAGACTGTCTACGACTTCTGGGGTATATGGTATCCGCACTAGAAGCAATTCCCTTCTCCGGGTTCCATCTGCCACCCCTTCAGAACAACTTCCTGAACCAATGGAACAAGAACCACAAACATCTAGGCCAGATCATTATGATATCCAATTCCACCAACCTCAGTCGGCAGTGGTGGACACACCCAACCAATCTTCTCAAGGGCAGAAGCTGGGCCCCCTCCCAATGGGAGATCGTGACCACAGATGCCAGCCTCAAGGGTTGGGGAGCAGTTTATCGCAATCATACTCTACAGGGCACTTGGAATCCAACAGAAACCTCAACGCCCATCAACATACTCCGGGCGATTGCACTAGCTCTGGAGGGCTGGTCGAATCAACTCCAGTCTCAACCTGTTTTACAGTACCCAGTCTCTCAGCAGTATTCATACCAGGAGTACTGAATTGGGAAGCAGATTACCTGAGCAGAACTACAATCCATCAGGGAGAACGATCGTTCAACAACAAAGTATTCCACCAATTAGAAAGCAGATGGGGCACTCCCCAAATCGACATGCTAGCGTCAAGGCACAACACAAAACTTCCAGTGTATTGTGCCAGAACCAACGATCCGAGGGCGGCCTTCGTAGATGCTCTGGTCATCCCTTGGAACTTCCAAACGGTGTATGCATTTCCACCATTGGCCCTCCAATGCAACACCACCACTCTTCTGATGGCACCAGACTGGCCAAACAGAGTGTGGGATACGGACCTAGTCCAACTGTCTATATCCAGACTGTGGCGCTTGCCGGACCGTCCAGACTTACTCGCGCAAGGACCAATCAATCGCCCAAATTTACCACTGCTACCTTTAACGGCGTGGCTATTGAAAACGCATGGTGGACGCAACAGGGTTATTCGCAACATGCCATAGACATCTGGCTTAAAGCACGTAAACGGTCAACTACCAAAACATACTACAGAGGATGGAGAACATTCCTGGCTTGGTGCCAACAACATGATCTTTCTTGGGATAGTAACTCCCCATACATTGTCATTGAGTTTCTTACAGAAGGGTTTCGAAAAGGCCTTGCGTGACCTACCCTCAAGTCTCAAGCGTCCGCTCTGGCAGCCTTAACTCGCATACGTTGGGCAGACAAATCGGAAATTCAACAATTCCTTAGGGGCGTCGTAAGAACACGACCTCTAATCCCACAACCCATTTCCATTTGGGATTGACCGCTAGTATTAACAACTTGACAAAATCCACCCTTTGAAACATTAACATCATGTCATCCGAAATGGTTATCTTTGAAAGTGGTTTTCCTTGTAGCCATCGCATCGGCAAAAAGGCTGTCAGAGTTAGCAGCGCTTTCATCCAAAGAACCCTGGATTTCGATTCACTAAGGTAGTCCTTAGGACAACGCCAGAATTCCTACCCAAAGTGGTATTCCGATTTCAACATCAATCGGGACATTATATTACCATCCTTTTGTCCTCATCCAGCCAATGACCAGGAAAAGATTCCATACACTCTAGACGTAGTTAAGAGCTCGAAAAATTGACCTTCAAAGGACATCGGCTACCAGACACTCGGATAGGCTATTTGGATCTTATACAGGCCCACATCAAGGACTAGCCATCTCAAAAAGAACAACTGCCCGCTGGTTAGTAGAGACTATAAATTCTGCTTAGGATTTCCAGAACAGGCCCAGACCGTTTCAAGTAAAGGCTCATTCTACAAGGGCACAGAGTACATCTTGGGCACTACAGAATTTTGCAACGGCAGAACACATCTGCAGTGCAGCCACCTGGGCATCACCCAACACCTTTATTAAGTTTTACAAGTTAAATGTTGTTGCTTCCCAATCGGCTGTGTTTGGTCGTAAAGTTCTCCAAGCTGCGGTAGCGAGATGAGTAGCATTAAGTTGCAAGGTTCAAAGTTAGAACCACCCTGATAGAGGGACAGCTTTTGGACGCCCCACAACGTCTGCACCGACAGGAGGGCCGACTAGAGAAAAAGGCATTTTGACTTACCGGAAAATCCTTTTCTAGTAGGCCCAAACTGTCAGTGCGGTAAGTCCCACCCAGGCTGATTTTAGGATGGGTCTCGGTCATTCGCGATCGCTAGATTCTTCTACCTGTTGTCTCTTGCTCTTCCTTCTATCTGATATGTCTCCACCAACTGAGCTTTTCAAACAAACTGAGGAAGGACGGTGGAGCCAACCCTTATAAGGAGAGGAGAGTAGACCAATAAACATGCTTTAATGTTAAACAACCCAATCGGAACTTTTTCAATCATTTGGATCAGAAGAGAGTGCGAGGCGTATTATCTCCGAAATAGTCTGGGCCCATCAGTTAGTAGCTCTTAAGTCAGACCACGTACGGGACAGATTTCAGATTGTCGTGCAAATTGAGACCAAAATCCAACCCGTGCGCTCAGTCAGGTGAATTGCAACTGTTGCCGACGCTTACGATATAGGATTGAATCGGCTGTTTCTGCCAGTGGAAAATCACTCTTGTCAAAAGTGTAGGCGCCAAACGCAGGTTCAGACGCAACATGTTGCATTTTTCCGGCTTTCGGCACCTACGTGCGTTCGCGTGAGTACGGCCCCGTTGAAAAGCATTGAGTGCGCTCCCGTGCGTTCCCTTTTGCCGTGTTCAGCCGCAGGGGAGCGCAGATATATAGACGCACTCAATGCTTTGCAACGGGGCCGTGCTCACACAAACGCACGTAGGTGCCGAAAGCGAGATAAATGCAACACGTTGCGTCTGAACCTACATGCGTTTGTGTAAGTACAGCCCCATTGAAAAGCATTGAGTGCGTCTATACCTAATGTTACTTCAACACTTTCAACAACTTTTCCACTGGCAGAAACAGCCAATTCCATCCTAGATTATAAGCATTGGCAACAGTTGTCATTCACATGACTGAGCGCACAGGTAGGATTTTGGTCGAAATATGCACTACAGTCTGAAATCTGTCCCATACATGGTCTGACTTAAGAGCTACTAACTGATGGGCCCACAAGCTGCATATGAAGCCCAGACTATTTGGAAAATAATATGCAGAGCACTCTCTTATTATCAAAGTTATAGAAAAAGTTCACTTCATCCACATTACTGGAAATCAGGGCTAATGATTGTATATATATATGTATTTTGGTCCCCTCACAAAAAACAGCAGCTGCCTTTTTACTGCAGTATCAAAGTAATACAATATAACAGTAGATGAGGTTGAGAAAAAACTGGCATTCAACCATCAACACAACATTTGTGTGTAAGTGAAAGTAGCCAAACTGATCTGTGAGCTGATCCAGAGAAAAGTGAATTGAATGGATACAATAGTTGCTAATAATATTCCTCAGATACTGCTAATAAATATTGTAACTAATTGTCTCAACTCATTGTAGCAAATTGTTACAGTTCAGTTGCTCCTGGATCACTGAGCTGCCAGACTGAAACCCCACATACAGGAACATGACATTTTACACTTCAATTTTGGGAAAACGGTAAAAAGTCAAAGAAGGAAAGCAATTGAAAAAAAGTCTGGATTCTGGAAGATCAACATCCAATCACAATGGTCCCATTGAACTATTCAAATAGGCGTTGGATCAAATTCACAGAGGTGTGAAAGTGAGATCTGGTCACAGTGGTCAGATCATGGCCGCATCCCACCTTCATACCTTTTCCAGTTTCAGATAACACCTACCTGAACAGATCAATGGAATGTAAGTATGAAACATTCAGATGGAGGATTTACAAGCTGCTTTGTCTCTTGGCCCTGACCCCAGCAGCACCCATTGCCCCTCCCCCAGACCAACTCACATAGACACATTGGTCAGTCAGAGGTTTTTCATTTTTTTTCTTTGACATTTTCTTTCAAATTTTCAGACAGTTTTGGGAAGGCTTAGCCTCCCCACGCCTTAATGAAAATCCGCCTATGAAGGCTGAGAACCGCTTTTGGTAAAAAGCCAGGATTAGGACCGCTTTGTCTAGATGAATTTGGAGCCAAGGTGGCTTGCAAAATAAGGCAGCTCTCTTTGTGCAGAAGCTAGAGCCAAAAGAAAAATGGTCTGGAGAGTGAGGAACCGAAAGTCGACTGAATCAATTGGTTCAAATGGAGGAGATTTAAGCGCCTCTGATACGAAGCTCAGGTCACAAGTAGGCACAGGACTGTTAGCAGGAGGTCTGACGCGATAAAGACCTTGAAAAAATCATCGGAACTCCCGTAAAAGAGCCCACTGGAATTGAAACCCAGCTGCGAAAGCTCAAGTTTGAACTCTGAGCAAAGTAAGGCCTAAGTGCCTGTCGAAACCATTCTGAAGGAACTGGACTGAATTTGAGGACATTTGAAATCTTGCCATTGTCATTTCTTCCAATGCGCCAGATTCCATGATAAGTTTGAGCAGTAGTTGGTCTTCTAGCTGACGGGAAGGTAGCAATCACTGACCGAGGAAAGCCCTTTCGTTTCCAGAGGCTGGATTCAAGAGAAAAGCCGTTCGACTCGGCTTGCGGACATCCGGATACCAGGCCGGCCCTTGCGTTAACAACGGGTCTGGAACTAGAGGGAACCAAAGGGGCCCATCCGCTAGCATTGCTAGCACGTCGGCCAACCGGATGCCAGCTGCCCATTGTGGGGCCACGAGAATGGTTGGTTGAAGGATTGCCAATGGTGGGAATGCATAGCCCAACTGGAAATTCCAAGGAGTAGCTAGCGCCTCTGCCATTGGGTCCCTGATCCTTGAGAAGAATCTGGGGACCCCACGGTTGTGTCTGGAGGCCGTGATGTCGACATAGGGCGTTCCCCACCTTGCGCCGATGACCTGGAACACTGATGTCTCGAGTTGAGGTCATCCGCTTGAAAAAAAAAGGACAATCCTCTGACCGACCAATGTGTCTATTGGAGTTGGACTGGAGGAGGGGCAATGGGTGCTGCTGGGGTCAGGGCCAAGAGACAAAGCAGCTTCCAATCCTGCATCTGCTTGTTTGGTATGTGGGGAGTGTTTCATACTTACATGACACCAAAAATTCACACCATCGACGGTCAATGGTAGTTCCAATGATTTGTTCAGGTAGGTGTTATCTGAGCAAAAGGTATGAAGGTGGGATGCGGCCGTTATATGACCACCGTGACCACATCTCGCTCTCAATTTGATCCAACGCCTATTTGAAGAGTTCAATGGAACCATTGTGATATCATCGGTAACTGTTTCTTTCAAGGGGACGTTCACCTTCCAGAATGTTCAACAGAAATCCAGACTTTGCTTTCAATTGCTTTTTTCCTTCTTGAACTTTTTACTGTTTGCCCAAAATTGAAGTTTCAAATGTCATGTTCCAGGATCTGGGGTTTCAGTCTGGCAGCTCAGCGATCCAGGAGCATCTGAATGGTAACAATTTACTCCAATGAGTTGATACAATGAGTAAACCACATCTTTATTTGCAGTATAGGAGGAAGATTAGCAACTATTGGATCCATTCAATTCACTTTTTTTTTCTCTGGATCTGGATCAACACATCAGTTTGGCTACTTTCACTCACTTAATGTTGTGTTGATGTTTGAATGCCACTTTTTTGTCAACCTCATCATCTACTATTAGATTGTGTTACTTTGATACTGCAGTAAAAAGGCAGCTGCTGTTTTTAGAGGGGACCAAAATACATTGTCATTAGACTTTGGATGTATACAATCTCCCACAAATGACAATACATCCCTTGTGTTTGATGTGAAAGTAGACCAATAAACATGCTTTATTGTTAAACAACCCAATTGTTAGCCCTGATTTCCAGGACTGTGGATGAACGTAACTTTTTCAATCATTTGGATCATAAGAGAGTGCTATGGGTATTATTTCCTAAATAGTCTGGGCCCATCAGTTAGTAGCTCTTAGGTCAGACCACGTACTGGACAGATTTCAGATTGTCGTGCAAATCGAGACCAAAATCCAACCCGTGCTCTCAGTCAGGTGAATTACAACTGTTGCCGACGCTTACGATATAGGATTGAATCGGCTGTTTCGGCCAGTGGAAAATCACTGTTGTCAAAAGTGTAGGCGCCAAACGCAGGTTCAGACGCAACATGTTGCATTTTTCCGGCTTTCGGCACCTACCTGCGTTCGTGTCATTGCGGCTCCATTGAAAAGCATTGAGTGCGTCTAGACCTGAGCTCCCCTGCGGCTGAAGGCAGCAAAACGGAGCGCAGGTAAAAACGCTCATGCGTAAGAGCCCATAGACTTAGCCTACACAAACCACAAAAAAAGAGATTTCCAGCACTGCTGCCATACTCCTTGTACCTCCATGCTTGTTGAGGTACGCTACTGCCCTGCTGTTGTTGTCGGACTGAATTGGAACGCGCGACAAAGTGCATTGAAGATGGCAAAGATTTCCTGAAGATTGATGCAGAGCTTTCTTTCCTGTCAATTCCACAGCCCTCGACACAATCTGTGCTGCCGGAGCCGGGAGATGCCGTGGCTTGCCCTCAGTAAGAATGTCTGGACTGGACTGAACGGCCAAAGATAGATCTATCTTCTGTGAGAGGTCTTGGCCATTCCACTGTCTGAGGAATTCTCTATGGTTGAGGCCGTTAGACTGAGAAGTTGAAGGAAAGAAAGAAATGAGAGAATCTGGGTTGGAGTTCATAAACTCTTGGGATGGTTTATGATCCGTCCGTGACGAGTAAGGCGATGAACGCATCATTGCGTTGCCAGACCAGCCTTTGGCCTCGATTCGGCAAAAATGAGAATGTCGTATGGGTGCGTGCAAACTCCCGACGTGCCAATCATTGCTGCCGGTGCACCCAGAACCTTCGTAAACACCCTCGGAGCGGAGGTCAAACCGAAAGGCAATAGCTTGGAATTGAAACAACTGCTGTTGGTTTCTCCCAAAAATCTGAGGGATTTGTGGTCATCTGGGTGTATCGGGACGTGAAGAGACGCATCCTTTAGGTCCACCTCGGTCAGGAATGCTCCTGGTGGCATGGCAGTTGTTATAGAGCAAATTGTTGCCATTTTCAACCTCTGGGATTTCACCGCCTTGTCGAGCGGATGCAGGTGGAGAACATGGACGGAAGCCTCCCTCTTTTTTAAGTACCAAAAATAGATTGGAATCCAAACCTTGACAAATCGATTTTTTAGGCCCCGTGTCATTATATCGAGGAGTACCCAGGGGTCCGAAATGGAACTTCGCCAGACTGTTGCCAACTGTTGCAACTGTTGAAGTTCCATTTTGGACCCCTGGGTACTCCTCGATATAATGACACGGGGCCTAAAAAATCGATTTGTCAAGGTTTGGATTCCAATATTTGTAGCCTTACAGAGCATTTGTTTTTAGGTGGTGTCAGTGACCCCCATTTGAAAGCTGCAAAGAAACAGAAGAAAATTGCAAATCATTAAAAAAACGATGACAAAGAAATAATGAAGACCAATTGAAAAGTTTCGTAGAATTGGCCCTTCTCCAATATACTAAAAGTTAACTTGAAGGTGAACCACCTCTTTAATTGACATTTATGGGAGATTGTATATATACAAAGTATTTTGGTCCTCTCAAAAAAAAAAACAGCTGCCTTTTTACTGCAGTATCAAAGTAATTCAATATAATAGTAGATGAGGTGGAGAAAAATCTTGCATTCGACCATCAACACAACATTGTGAGAAACAGATCTGTTAGCTGATCCAGAGAAAAGTGAATTGAATCCATACAATAGTTGCTAATATTCCTCATATACTGCTGATAAATATTTGAACTAATTGTATCAACTCATTGTAGCAAATTGTTACAGTTCAGATGCTCCTGGATCACTGAGCTGCCAGACTGAAACCCCACATACAGGAACATTACAAATTTGGAGAAAACCGTCAAAAGTCTGGATTTCTGTTTAACATTCTGGAAGGTGAACATCCCCTTTAAAGAAACAGTCACCAATATCACAATGGTTCCACTGAACTATTCAAATAGGTGTTGGATCAAATTCACAGAGGGGTGAAAGTGAGATCTGGTCACAGTGGTAATATAATGGCTGCATCCCACCTTCATTCCTTTTTCCAGTTTCAGATAACAACACCTACCTGAACAGATCAATGGAACTACCATTGACCATTGATGGTATTTATTTTTTGGGTAATGTAAGTATCAAACACTCCCCACATACCAAACAAGCAGATGGAGGATTTACAAGCTGCTTTGTCTCTTGGCCCTGACCCCAGCAGCACCCATTGCCCCTCCCCCAGACCAACTCAAATAGACAAATTGGTCTTTCAATTTTTCATGCAGTTTTGGGAAGGCTTAGCCTCCCCAAGCCTTAATGAAAATCCGCCTTTTTTTGGTAAAAAGCCAGAATTAGGACAGAGTACCGCTTTGTCTGGATGAATTTGGAGCCAAGGTGGCTTGCAAAATAAGGCAGCTCATTCTGAAACTCTTTGTGCAGAAGCGAGAGCCAAAAGAAAAATGGTCTGGAGAGTGAGGAACCGAAAGTCGACTGAATCAATTGGTTCAAATGGAGGAGATTTAAGCGCCTCTGATACTAAGCTCAGGTCACAAGTAGGCACTGTTAGCAGAAGGTCTGAGACGATAAAGACCTTGAAAAAATCATCGGAACTCGGGTAAAAGAGCCCACTGGAATTGAAACCCAGCTGCTAAAGCTCAAGTTTGAACTCTGAGCAAAGTAAGGCCTAACAACTGCCTGATGGAGGATTTACAAGCTGCTTTGTCTCTTGGCCCTGACCCCAGCAGCACCCATTGCCCCTCCCCCAGACCAACTCAAATAGACACACATTGGTCAGTCAGAGAAGTGACGTAGGGAGGAGGATGCGATCGAGGACTGGCGCCCGCGGCTCTATCGCTAGCTCTTCACAAGGAACAAAAACCAAAAAATGATGGTAGGGAAATCGCCGGTCATCCCGAATGCGCCATTGTTGAGCGGATGCATTATTCCATACAGGAGAGAATGGAGCTGGCCGACCTGGCTCAGGACTGGGGCGAGAGAGGGCTCACGGCAATGACATCGACGCTGCTCAGAGAGGAGCCGAGCGCACAAACCATAGGGCTCAGTAAATAATAGCAGTGAACAAGGAGCTCAATTACAGTGCAGAGCACACAACAAAAAGAAACAATCAAAATCAAAAAAAAAAAACCTGGAGAGGAAGAATGACGCGTCCACCTCCGAGCAGGACAAACTAAAAACTGAGGATGGAAGGAGACACGGGAAGAGGAGGAGCTTAAGATTTCATTATTGTTTGTCCTGCCTCCAGAGAGGAGAACTTAACCCCAGTCGTCCTGCACCGACAGGTAGGGGCCGTACGCATAAAGCTTTTTTGCCTTCCAAACACTTGGTTCGCTTCAATTGTTGACTCAAAATACTTCACAGAAATAAAGAGACTTTTCTTCAAGTCTTTTCAATTTGGACTTTCCACAAAAATCCACTCACAATGAAAACTTGAAGACCTCTGATGTTTCAGTCTGGCAGCTCAGTCATGGCACATTCCAAACCTTGAGACAGAAATATGACTCATCCTTCATCCAAACACAGCCCAAGTTCGACTTAGCGCCTCACCCCTTCATCCAACGCACACACAAAGCAATCCATAAGCCGCATGCTTTCTTTCTCTTGCCCTAGATTGGGGGGGACGCAGGCGCCGTGGGGACACAGACGGATTAAGACTAAACATGGCCCTAGGCAAGGTATTGCTTCTGCCCCCCCCCCTCAAACAACCTAAAGTTACAGTTGTAAAAGAGCAGCTGCTATGCTAGTGCACCTTTATGGGGTGTCCTTCTTTTGCAGCCAATTGCAAGTATTAGAGTTGATTTGCAGCCAGATGACAAGACAAGACAGGATTGGAATCATTTTGCAGCCAGATGAGACAACTAGAATATTGAAATTCTGGGGGCGTGGCCTGCCAGAGTTCCAGCCAGCGCGCAGTTTGCAGAACTCCGGAACAAAAACCCCGAACTTTAGCCTGCCGGCGAGACCGTTTCACGCAAACTCCTTAAAAAAGGGTATATAAGCCAAATCGGATATACCTGGAACGCAATGCGGGGGAACAGACATTTAAAGGAACGGCAGAGGAAGCAGACTGGTAGAAGCTTTCAATATCCTTTTACTATACACTTTGAATTGACAAATTAAGGTTGCTGGACTATGTTTGCATTCAGACAAACTAAGGACTAAGATTTGGAGCCAATTTTCAAAGGTACTAATAAGGGCAGAACTGATGTTGTTGTTGATTATATCGATATTGAGCTATATGATCATTTTGGAAGACTTGGAATATTTAATGTCGAAAGAATCAAGGCCACTTGATGTCAATATGTAGAAAATGAGATCACACCAAGGAGGTCTAAGAATCAAAAAAGAACCAACGTTTGCAAGGGAAAATATAGAATGTATGGCAGAGTGGAATTATATCCTTAATGGGTGCACATTTCAGTTGATGCAACTAATGATCAAACAAAGATCAAAAGAATGAATCGACATCAATCAAAAGATTGAACAGTTGCATAGAAATCTGAACCCCTACAAGGATATGGATGAATTCTCCATTTTCAAATCAAAAATGGTGACAAAAATGAGAGAAATTTGAAAAAAAACGATTGTAGAAACTAAACAAAGTAAGTTTCAACCAGATATGGAGGATGACAATCTAGGAAACGTGAACGATTGCAGTAGAAGGAACAAAAATAAATATGAGAAGAAGACCATCCCAGCTAGACAACAAAATAGAAAAGAAAAACCAACAAATTAGAAACCCGAGAGAGAAAGTAAGATCCCCTAAGGTATGTCAAGAAAGAATAGAAAGAGAAGGAGATTGACAATACGTTGTTTAAAAGGGGGGACAGAGGAGACCAGACAAAGACAAAGTGGGAGGAAGAATGATTAAACCCTCAACCTATGATGAAAAGGAGTGGGGAAACAAAAGAGCTCAAAACATCAGGGAGGCGGACACGAGAAATCAAAGAATGATAACAGACAATCGCAATCAAGATTCAAAAATTCAAAAGAGGGCCACACGGGCAGGGAAGAAACCTAAAAGAAAAGCAAAAACACATCAAACACAAAGGAGGATTTTCCATTTAAGCAGTACAACCCTTACACAAGTAGAAACCAACATTCGGAAAAAGGGGTTCACTTTTGCACCGACTAACAAAGTTCACCAATTTGAGATGTAGAAAAAATGATTCCAAAAATAATGTGAAAAAAAGCATTCTCACGGGGGGGGGGTTGATCACATATTAAGGGATAATCCAAATGAGAAAAGTAGATCAAGAGAGCACTCCAAAAGAGTTGAGACACACTTCAAAATTTACAAGAGAGATATATAGAAAAAGAAAGGAAAAAATCCAATTGAACAAAAACAAACAAACAGCTAGCTCTAGCTTTGGAGGTGTGAAAAAAAGATGACAACATAGTTATCAAAGCGGCGGAACTGTAATTACGGACAAACTAAAAGATATACAGATGTGTCAAAGTTGATTGGAAGATGTGGCAACATATAAGATTTTAGACACTAATCCCATGAAAGTCTTCCAACAAAAACGTCACTATTTATTCAATGAAGCAAAAACATCGGCCATGCTTAATGAAGCGGAATGGAAATATTGAAAAATTCAACCACCAATGTTGCCTATGTTGTTATACTGCCTAGCCAAAATTCAGAAAGATGTAACAAATCCCCCTGGAAAGACCCATTATATCGGGGATCAATTCACCAACAAGTAATTTGTCTCAGGTTACATCATTGCCTACTTACCTAAAAGACTCCACCAAAGTAATTCAACTTTTACAACATTTCAAATGGGAGTCGGACATGATATTGGCAACATTAGATGTCAAATCCCTCGACGCCTCAATTAGACACAGTCAGGGCCTTAAAGCAACAGCCTCTTTTCCAGAGGAGGAGTTTATTTGAAGTGGAATTTGAATTGATTTTAGAAGCCAACTTTTTGGAGGGTTTCAGGAGAAATATTATTTACAGATATACGGGACGGCCATGAGAACGAGGTTCGCGGCCAGATATGCTAATTTGCATATGGGTTATTGGGAGGAATCTCCTAATCTCCCATATCTGGAACTAGGGGGCCAACCTTGTACTATGGCGCCGCTACATAGACGACATGGTAATTGTCTGGAAGGGTCCCAAAAGTTCAGTAGAAGAATACGTTGCCTCCTTAAACAGAAATGACCTTAATATAAAATTATCTCTCACTTACAGTTAGAAAGAAATATCTTTTCCAGATCTAGTCATTTACCCGAAAGGTTCACAACGACATTTTAAGACCTGCTTTCAAGATGTAGATGCCAATAACTATGTCATACCGAGTAACGACCACCATCCAAAGTGGATAAAAGGTATCCCTTTCAGCCGGATGTGCCAAATTCAGCAAAATTGTAGCAAAGAGATAGGACAAAAGAACCAATTACAGCAAATTCATAATCGGTTCAAAGAAAGAAGATACCAAGAAGAAAAAGTACTAAAAGAATCAAGACAAAGTGGATAGGATAGAAAGAGCACAATTACTGATGCTAGAACAAAACCAAAGATGATTAGGAAAAGACAAAACAACAGGAGTTAGCATACGCTAGCAGGGAGTATTAGTCAAATCATCCAAAAACATGGGGACATCCTACAATGTGATAGAGAATTACCAAAACACATCCCAGACAAACCAAGAGTTGAATTTGGAAAAGCAAATCAAAACCAGAAGATCACAGGGACAAAATGACTAGAAGATAAAGACCACAAATGTGCAGGCTTCTATCCATGTATCCATGTACAGCATGCAGGTTTGGCGAAAAAAAGAAAAACGTTTCTTTCGCAAGTCAATAAAAAGGAATTCAAAATCAAAGAAAAAAGATCAAATGGACCACTAAGAATGTCATATACTGTTTGCAAGGTTCACGTGGGTTGCAATATGTGGGAAAAACAAATCGAATGTTAAGACATCGAATCAGACAACATGTAAATAACATAAAGAAACACATAGTGTTTCCAAACATTTGAAGGATGTCCATGGAAAAAACCCGGCATGCATAACATATTGGGGCATGGAAGAGGTCACACCACAATCAGCATGTAAGGCCCTGTTAAGCACTATGCAGGTAGGAGGATAATAATCGGTTTGTTAGGTGGCTCCTGGGAGGTTCACAACTCAACCATCCTTGTCCTTGCGGCTGATCGTTATCGCATTGGGACGATTCCATGACCAATGGCATTTCTCTCAGTAATGCCGTGTCATACCAGGTAGTGTACTGAAACGTTTGTACCGTGAGGTGTCTGATTTGTTGTGGCAAAGCCTCTATGTAAGGTGTAAGGGAATTTTGTTTTCTGTTAGTCATGGTTTCCAACCAAGCCACGTGGAAGAGATAGTGTAGTTTCTGTTTTACTAACAATATGGGAAGGGGATCTTTGTTTAGCCAAAGTTGGAAAATGGTCTTTCGAGCTGCTGCTGCCAGTTTTCCCATCAGAGTTTGGTCTGATTTTCCAAACTGCGTGTAAGTTGTGGCGTAGCTAAACATTGTCCATTCAAAATTTGACGGAAAAGATTTACCAGTTATCTGAACACCATATTCTGTTACATCCGTCTAAATTTGGGAAAGTGAAGGGCAGGACCATAAAGTAGGGATCAAATCTGCTTTGGGGGATTATAGACATCTGAGGCATTCGTCAGAGGGCAGATTTCCCATTTATATATCTCCTGATAGGAGTTAACTAAGAATTGTGAAGTATTTGGAGAGCCATTTCCTGATATCTAAGTAACTTCATAACATTTATGTCTTGACAGAAGATGTTAGAGGTGACAGTGTTTGGAATGTTAGTTGTCCGTGTAAAGCCTGGTCTTTGTTCGTTGTCTATATCAATGAGTGATCTGGTGATTTGATATCATTGTAAAGTCAATTGTTTTATATGTTTATTCTTCCAAATTTGGTTGAAGGGATGGATTAATTTGATCAGTTTCAGGGATTTTCCAAAGTTCATTAGTTGCAAAGTGAAGAATTTGGAGAGTTCAAAACCGGTCTTGTGTAGTGAATGGGAATTTTTCTTTCAGTTTGTCGTGGGGTATATATTGCATCATTATTGTCCATTATGTCATAGAAATTACGTAATACGTTGTCATGCCATTGTAAAAGAATAGGATTCCGTTTGCCTATAGGAAAGTCATCGTTAAGCTGGCCATAGACGTAACAATTATGATCTTTCTCGGAAAAGATCTTTCCAAGAAAGATCCTTCGTTTCAACACACACGTGTAGAGCTGAATCGTCAAATATACAGGTAGAAACAATAGAATTCTACTTGTATCTGATGATTCAGCACTAACAATGGCCGATGTTCAGGGTGCTTTCAAAGGCATCCGATCGAAATTTTCCATCCAGCCCGATCAACCAGCCGACCGATATCTTAATCTTCTGACGATGTCGGTCGGCTCATTTCCCACCAGACAAGCACCGAATATCGTACAAAAATTGGTTTCGTACCATATTATCTGTGGGTCTTTAGCCATCCACCAGACGTATGGGGAGGCAGTCGGCGAAAGCTTTTTCCAAACAACATGGCAGCTTTTGTAAATATCCAGAAATAGAGGGTTAGTTTGTAATTGTGTTGGGATCTTGTTTGATGGGAGATGTAATATAAAGTTTAAGGAGTGGGTGCCAGTCATAGCATGGTCTAGAGAGATGGTGGTGTAGAGGTCTCTGTGGAGGATCCAATCTCCCGCGTAGAAGGGCTGCTTCTTTATATTCTTTAATGTTATGAAGATTAGTACCTCCTAAGAAGTGTTTTGGTTGATGTAATTTAAAGAGACTGATTCTCAGTCTTTTTTGGTTCCAGATAAAAGTTCGAAATGTTGGGTTTATTCTTTTCAGGTCTGCTGGTTTTAGACAGTATGGTAACATTTGGAATGGGTATAGTAATTGGGGGAAGAGGAACATCTTAATCAAATGTATCCTTCCCTAAAAGGTCAAATTAGTAGGTTTCCATTGATGTGTTTCTTGGTGGATAGTGTCTATTATCTTCCGTATATTTAAGGCGTATGTGTCCTTATAGAGTGGTGGTAAGTTAATGCCTAAGTATTTAATGTGCCATTTAGTTCTTTGGAAGGGAAAGTGTGGGAGGCAATCTGAGGGGTCCGAGTGGTGAAGTTGTAGCGCCTCCGATTTATCAAAGTTCATTGGAAATCCCGCCAGTTTGCCAAACCTCTATATGAGTTGCAGTATTATCGGTATGTCTGTTTTGGGTCGGTTGACAAATAGTAGTATGTCGTCTGCAAATGCAGCTACTTTTAAAGTCGTGTGACCAAATTTCATACCCTGCAGTTGTTGTTGAGGATATGTTTCAGCAGTGGGTCAAAAAGGAGGGGAAATAGTGGGCAGCCTCGGCGCGTACCTCGATGGATCAGAAATCTATCCGAGTTAGTGTTGTCGACCCTTAAAATGGTAGCGGGTGTCAGGTATAGATTTTTCAAGAGATTTAGCACACGTATGCCGAAATGTTGCAATTTCAAGAAGCGTCGGAGATGTGCGTGTGTTATTCTGTCAAAAGCCTTGTCTGCATCGAAATTCAAATTCACATTCCGTGCTTTCTTTTTTTTCTAGGTTGCTGATATAAATAGCAGTGAGAATCTGTCAAAGGGCCCGAGCTGGATGGCGCTGTTTAACAAGACCTACCTGATTTTCAGTGAGTATTGACGGTAATATTTGTTAGAGTCTGTCTGCCATTATTTTGTGGCAAATTTTAAAATCCGGATTTAAAAGTGAAATAGGTCTGTAGGATTTCGGATCTGTAAGATCTCTGCCTTCTTTGGGTAATAATATGATTCCAGCCACATTCGCATCATGCCAGAGCGGCCGTCCTTGCCAGGTGTCAGTGTACGGTGTGTTTAAGAATGGAGTGATCTCTGGTTGTAAGAGTTTATAAAATTCTGCTGTTAACCCATCTGGTCCTGGTGTTTTGCCATTTTTTCAAATGTCAAATTGTATCTGAGATTTCCTTTTCTGTTATAGGGGCGTCTAGGACTTCCCCATCTCGGGATGACAGTTTAGCGAGGCCTGCTTCCTGGAGGAATCGTAGACCATTGGCCGGATCAGCCTCTGGGGCTTCATAAAGTGTTTCAAAATGTTCCGATAATATACGTCTTATGCGGGTGGGGTCTTGTGTCCAGCCCTCAACAGTTGGGAGTTTTTGTACGTATGTAGGATGGGATGGTCTTTTCGCTATGCATGCTAATAATTTCCCGGATTTATTGCCGCATCGGTAATATTGGTTTGTCGTGTGGTGCAATGCATCGTAAGCCCCTTCCAGTCAATAACGTAGCAAAGAGCGTTTTCGTCTCCTTGTATTGATTTTTATCCTCTTCTGTATTTGTTTCTTTAAAGGTCTTGTAATGTTCCGTTAATCGGTTCTGTAGAAGGGAGTATTTTGCATTGGATGACTTCTTTTGTTTTATCAAGTATGAAATAATCTGCCCTCTTAGAACTGGTAGTTGTGGGTTGTCCCAGTGGTCTATGTTTTATCATCCATATAATTCGCCCAACTAGTTTGAAGAAAGAGTTGGAAGTCTGCATTGGTGCTCAGATAAGCTGGGAATCTCCAGTTGAATGAGCCTGACGGGGGGGGGGG
>CM044445.1:15949218-15964086 GCA_024363595.1 Xenopus borealis
TGTGTGTGTGTGTATATGTATGCTGGGTTTTGAACTTGAAGGACTTTGCATCATGAAGCCATCCTGCCTCCTAGAGGGATAAGAGCATTAACCCATCTGTCCCTGTTCTGTCTATGGACTCCTAGAGAAAGCAAATTAGTAGAGAAGGCAATTTCCCAGGAAATGCTGATGAAATGCTATCATCATCATCATCATCATTTATTTGTATAGCGCCGACAAGATACGCAGTGCTTTCCTTAGTTATAACTAAAGGTTAGGGTACAATTGAGACATTAGGGTTTCAGACACAATTTGTGATTTATGATACAGCAGTGATTGATTATTTAAGGTATCTATTGGGGGATGATGATCCCATCCCTTCAGGTATCCAGAGGGTGATTCCAATAAGGAGAAGAAAAAGACAAAAGGCAGAAGGAAACAGATCGATAACTTAAATCCTAACCATGGTTTTCTCTCCGTTCAGGATCACATCAACTAATGTTTCAAGTCGACAAAGTCGCCCCGTGCCAGGTTTCAAGTATACCAGGCCCTCAAACACTCCTCAGCTGACATCTTTTTCCTCCAGGAAACCAGATTGGAATCCTCTGTGGATCTTCAGAGGGCTTCTCGAGAGTGGCATAGTGGGCCCAGTTTCTTCTCAATTGCGCCAGGTGCAGGAGTTGGGATTCTATTTCGGGGACTCTCAGGGATCCATGGGCATCGTCTCAGGGAAATTGAGGTTTCAGTGATGGAGCAACATCTATGGGCCGCGGTCATGGCTCAGGAGGAGAACTCTGCTTAGGGAATTACAACAGTACCTCCACACTTCCGTCCCCGTCGTCTTGGCTGGAGATTTTAAACAGGTCCTTAATGCTGCAGTCAGCATTAGGGTCCTTTCTTTGAGAAACACAAAAGTAATTTTTTGAGAAACATCCCTGCAGCAGGCTGATACAGTTGATGTCTTCACCCATGACAGTCAGCTGGGAAAAACATACTTATAGCGCTGCTGGGAGAAGCGTTCGGCTCGATATGGCTTTCGTCCACTCAGGGGAGGTCTTTACAGAGGCTAAGGAAGTGCTTGTTGATTATTCAGATCATCTTGCTTCAGCCTTTCTGTTGGGGGCTTCCTCGATCAAGGGTCGGGGGTTGTAGAGGTTGAGCACCGATCCCTTGGAGGTAGAGGCAGTCTGGCACTCCTTTGAGGCACTTCTTCAGCTCGAGTTGACAAGGACTCTGTTTTTGGACTCCATGTCGCAATGGTGGGAGGAGGCCAATGAGTCATTCCGCACCTTCTTCCGCAAACCATCTGTTGTTAGGGAGGGAAATAAGTATAAAAAGTACCTGTCCCTACGAAAGAAGCTGTAGTCTTATCTTTCGGACAGGGAGGTGGGGGGAGTTTCCCAGCTAAAGCACTTGATCGGGGAGTATCAGTA
Organism: Xenopus borealis; assembly: GCA_024363595.1. Taxonomy (NCBI): domain Eukaryota; kingdom Metazoa; phylum Chordata; class Amphibia; order Anura; family Pipidae; genus Xenopus; species Xenopus borealis. The sequence goes on from CM044445.1 coordinate 15,950,631, forward strand.
TAGTCGCTACAGATCTCCGATTCTGGAGAGGGGTTATGGTGACTCGCAATGGTGTGAAATGCCTTTCTGACCTACTCCTAGAAGATAACTCTCCTCAATTTCATATAATTACATAGTTACACAGTTAAAATATTCACTGGGGTAGAATGAAAAAAACGCTAACAACATTTGCAGTAAGAAGCATATTCATGCAAAAAATAGTAGAACCAGAAACTAAAATAACACATTTCAAATTCAACAATCTGTACATAAAGTTCTCCCAATGAGAAGAAGACTCAGAACTAGTGATGGGCGAATAAATTCGTGAAACGCCAGCAAAAATTCGCAGAAAAAAACGAGTCGAAAACAACGCGGCGCGTCAAAACCGCGCCGCAACTCGTTTCGCTAATTTTTTCACAAATTTGCAAATTTCACTGGAAATTCAGGAATTTTTCGGCAAAGTGAAACAGGGTAGATTTGCCCATCACTACTCAGAACATAGAGCACCAGCCTAGAGGAGGGTATATACATGCCAATTTAGGGTTCAAATATCGGGTCACGCTCAACAGAGTGTAAAGTATTTAACTCTGCGCCTCCATCCTACCAGCCACCTAACCGGATCCAGCTGATCATAACACCTGGAGAACCAACTTCTACTTCATCATTTCATGAATCAGAATCAAATAACGGAAAGGGACAGATACTTTTTCCAGTTCAAAGGTGTAATGAAAGTAGAATGGATAACATTTTCCTTCATTGTGCAACAACCTGGTCAGATTTCCTCTAAAGGGCTCAGGCCCGTTCTTAAATCCCATCCTTTGTTCCCACCAGCATTAACGAATATCACAGATGGGAAACCATAGACAACACCGCTGATTTTCGGAAGCAGCCCAAAGTACTACTATGCAGTGCACATTTTCCCAATGGTGATTTACATCATTGTCAGTGGGAACGAAACATGGGCTATTTTGTCACCTGTTAAGATAGATAGGCTCGTGGATCACTTGTGTCACCAAATAGCCAGTTTATTTACACCCATTGACCAAATATTTGGGAGAAACCCTGTACTTACTGGCTGGCCTTTGGTCCCAAGCTCCCCTTTGGCTCCTGGAAGTCCTGTTCCTCCTTCCACGCCACGATTTCCTGCCAACCCAATTTCACCAGGTAATCCCCTTTCACCCTACAAAAGTAGAAAAAGAGAATGTGACAGATTAAGATAAGATAGTTCTTTGTTTGGTTGCATGGAATCATTGGCACTGGCACTGGCACAGCTAACAACAGTAGACATACACCTTTAACACTACTACACTACAATCACATCAGAATTACAAAGAGAGGCTGATAAAGAGCATTGCTGCCACTGCAACCAGGAACCAGATTTGTGGCGAGGCCACAAGTGCCAGGGCCTAGGGTGGCAAAAAATGAGGTGTGGCGTGCCACCCAGTTGCAATATGGGGACCTGTGCGTCCCCATTCAATGGCGCTGTTTGCTGGAGAGAAATCCAGCCCTGACTGCAACACTTCTTTTATTCCAGTTGCTTCACATACCAATCTGACAAAGGACAGAGGGATGAGGAAGGTTCCAGATGTTACTCCCACCCTGACGCAGTTGGGTTGCGCAGGCACCACTTTTACTAAATCACTTTAGGGCTCCTAGGGTTTCAACACACAAGCCCTTTGTTCAATCAATAGAAATCAATTTTCTATACAGACCTTCTGTATTCATATTTTCTTTTATTCAAATCAAAGCATGGTTGCAAAGGTAATCTGGATCCTGGCAGGGGCGTAACAAGTGTTTGCTGGGCACCACCTTGCAGAAAAACTTCCGGAGGGCCCAGTCCCGTTCACAAACCCCTGCCCCACCGCAAGCTTGCACATCGATTAAACATAAAAATGAAATAAAAAGAGCACCGGAGGGTGGGGATTTGTTGAACGCTATAGAGGAAGCAGGCCACCTTTTCCCCAGACCCCCCCCCCATCACCATGAGGTCTGCTTACTCTATGGTTACATCATTGGACCTTAGCAACCAGATTGCTAAACTGGCACATTGGAAAACTGCAGAAGAAAAAGCTAAATAACCCAGAAACCACAAATAATAACAAAATGCAAACCAGTATCAGGATTTCCCTTAAAGGGATACATGGGGAATATTTTTTTTTTTTTTTAATACATCAGTTAATAGTGCTGCTCCAGCAGAATTCGGCATTGAAATCTATTTCTCAAAAGACCAAACAGATTTATTTATATTTCAATTTGAAATCAGACATGGGGCTAGACATATTGTCAATTTCCCAGCTGCCCCCAGTCATGTGCCTTGTGCTCTGATAAACTTCAGTCACTCTTTACTGTTGTACTGTGATATCACTCCCTCCCCACCAGCCTAACAACACAAAAATGGGAATGTAACCAGATGACAACTCCCAAACGCAAGCTTTGGTGAGAGCTCCAGGTTGTAAGCTTTTCCCAGGCCCATTTTGGGTTTTGGGGAAGGCTCTGCAAACTGCTTTTCCACCACAAATTCCTCCAAAACAGAAAATGAGGAAGAAGATGGTGGCCATTGCTGGGCAAGGTGTGAAGACCCGACTGTGGTCTAACAGGAGGACTGCTGCTCCTGGTTTGGCAACAGCAGATGAAAATGTTCAGGTGCGCAAGGAGGTTGTGGCCATGGCTACAAGTGACAGCACGGAAGGAGAAAGTACCTCTACATGCAGTGTTCCATCTGTTATGGAGTCTCCCAAGCAATCAAATACCCTGGATGTACAAACCAAAGTTGCTGCAGAGAGTTGCAGTTCTGCTGCGGAAAGTGACAGTTCTGCTGCGGAAAGTGACAGTTCTGATGCAGTGAGTTGCAGTTCAGACGCAAGCCAGGCAGCTGCTGCAAGGCATGCTGGGAGCCAGGAAGGAAGTGCTGCAGGCTGTGAGGAAGCCGTGGAGAGTGCTGAGGTGACATGCTGTGTGACTATGGAGGTGGCTGAAGAGGTTCTGAGAGAGAAGCCAAATCCTGTTGTGGCTGCTGCAATAGGTGGATGCAATGCACCTGTGTAATCCTGGGGGAGAGGAGGCTGCTGGAAAGCCAGAGACTGTGGGCTCAGCTGGGCCCAATCAGAGCCAAATAATCAAGGCCCTCAGAGACATTAACATCTTAGAGGAAAAAAGAAATGTTTTGGAAGGGAGCATAAGTAACATGGTGGCTGGACTGAGTGCTTTGAAAGGGAGTGAGAAAATTACTTTTATGTCTAATGATTTGGAGGACATTGAAAATAACATTACCAGGGTTCTGGAAGTTATACAGCCCTGGAAGGAGGTTTTTGATAACGGCAGGCGATTTCAGGAAATGGAGAAAAATGAACTGAAAAAGTCACTTAAAGACTTTTCTTTTCCTAAAGTGACTGTGGTTCCTGGAGGTGGCAATGTGGGGCCTTTGTGTGCGGATTCCCAGATTCCAGAGACTATTTCAGTGCCAGGCACTAGTGCCAATACTAATGCTGTGAGTGTGGCTGGTGTGAGCATGTCCAGTGCAGCGAGTGTGCCCGGTGCCAGTGTTTCTGCAGTGAGTGTGCCTGATGCAAGTGTGCAGTGTGACAAGGCTACAGGGAGCACTAATGTGACTGCACCATTGATTAATAAAACTGTATGTGACGCTGCTGTAAGAGACAACATAGCTGGTGAAAGCAGTGTCACAGAGGGTGCAGGCAGTGCCGGTCTTAAGCATATTGGACCAATTTGGCCCAATTGGGCCCCGCATTTATGGGGGCCCCGCTCCAGTGCAAGTTTCTGATTCATATTCCCTTAATCCCCGAGTAGCCCAATTGGGCCCCGTGCTTGTGGCTGCCCCGCTCCAGTGCAAGCTCTGATTCCTATTCACTTACTCCCCCAGTAGCCCAGCCTACCCCTAATCCAGATTGGCCCAGCCTGCTCAGATCCGATTGGCCCAGGCCACAGCTGAACCTGATTGGCCCAGCCCACCCCCAAACCCAATTGGCCCAAAAAACAAGTGAAATGCATTAATGTTGTATATATAATCCACGGTGCTGCACACACTCAGTTTACAGTGGTTACCAAAATTTACACTTTTTTAGCGCACATAGATTAAACAAAGTAAGGGAACATTTTCTCCCAGTTGCCCAGCCTGCCCCATCCCCAAATCACAACTGTCACTTGGACAGAGGGGTAAGCAGGCACTATTTGCCCATTCAGCTCTGTGACCCTGTGACAGACAGCTAAGTTCCTTCTAGGGGGCCCCACCAAAATGGTTCCAATTCCAAGGGAGTAGAGGTGTTTCGGATGGAAGGACACTGTTTAGGCAAAATATCTCTGAGAGTCAGGTCAGTAGAAGGAAGAATGCGGTGAAAATTAAGTGGGTGAAGGAGAGGGGTGAGTTTCCAGGGCGCAGATTTGTAGCCAGAAATCTCATCAAAGAGTCATTAGGTTTAACTCCTGAAGATGTGTTTGGGCTGGTAAGTGTCACAGACACTGAGTTGGATCTGAGCTTCAAACTGTCTCAGTGGCTGGATGAGTTCTGGCACAAATATGAGGGTAAGAGAGAAGCCCCAGAGTGGGAGGGGTTTAGCGTGATACCAGTCTCCCAGCATGAGACCAAGATTGTCACCATTATGTTTAAGACATAAGTGTGTGCCCCAGGAAGATGTCATGGCCTGGCTAAAGAGGAAATGCACTGCCCTGTCCACACTTACCCCACTGTATGATGAGGAGGGGTTTCTGGATAGGAGGGTGGAAGGTACAGGTAAAACTGCACATGAATTTCCATGTTCCCAAACACCTTCCCAATTCATTCTTTATTGGTAAGGACAGGGGGGGGGGGTTGCTTTTACCCTGGGCAACCCAGGGTGTGTTTCAGGTGTGGCTCAAATAGGCATTTTGCCCAGTGGTCAAGTGCGCCCTCTGTGGTGAAACTGGGCACCCCAGTAAAGAATGCCAGGAAATCCGCTATAATTTGTGCCTGAAGTTGGGACATGCCCACCGTTCTTGTCCTGATGCCTGGCACAACATTGTTAAGGATTGCCCTAATTTAGAGGAGGAAATTAGCCAGGAAATTGATATTTTGGAAGAGGGTGCCCAAACATCTGAAGTGGTGGGATCAGAAAAGAAGGTTGTGCAGCCTGAATCCAGTGCCCCAGTGCAGGAATGTGGTGGGTAGGGTAGCAGAGAAGTTACCCAAGGGGAAGGAGAAGGCTGCGCAGAGGACCAGTCAGACTAGGAGAGACGAGGAATGGAGAGTTGTGGGAAAGAAAGCCTCAATTAAAAGGAAAGACATTCCCCCAAAAATGGTGGTAGAAACAGACAACAGGTTTGTTCTGCTAGAGGGTAAGAGCTGGGGAGATTTGGCTGAGGAGGAGGAGAGGCAGAGAGAGGAAGAAAGAGAGAGAAGCAGAAGGCTAGGGTCTTAGGAAAAAAGAACAAAAAGAAAAAAAGAGGGAAAAGAAAGTGAGGAGGAGGTTTTGAGTCAGGAGGAGGAATGGGAGTCCCTAGAGGAGGATGTGGTATTGGACAGTAGCCCAAAATTCCAGGTGAAAAGGAGGGGTGATGAAAGTGGTGGTGCCAAGCAAAAACAAAATAGGATTTCATGATGGATTACCCTATCAGATTCCTTAAAGCCAATGTCTGTAGCATCAAAAATAGGAAGACCAGGTTCTTGGCTTTTGATTATTTTAGGAGGGCAGATGCTGAAATCCTTTTCTTGCAGGAGACCCGCCTAACAACCAGGAATCCGATATTTGAAGACAAAAGAGATTGGTAGCATGGACCCTCCTTTTGGTCCATAGCTGAGGAGCCGGCAGGAAGCGTGGGCATTCTTTTCAAAAATGTTCAGGGCTTGGAGATTAAAAAAATCATAGAAATCCAGGTTGGTCGTTACTTGATGCTTGACATTGTGCTGCATGGAAATCTGATTAGATTGATCAATGTGTATGGCCCCCAGGGACCCTCAGAGAGAAGGGAACTTCTGTTGGAGATTAAGCAATATCTATATACATCATGTCTTGTCATTTTTGCGGGTGACTTTAAATCAAGTGCTGAGGGCAGTAGACAGGACAGGCAGGTTCTGCAAATATGAGGGTTCTTTTATAAATTAGTTGGTTGGGGATGTGGGTTTAGTAGATGTGGCCACATGGGGTGGTAGAACGAGCAAGCATACATAATTTCTGTGGGCAGAAAAGCAACAGAATTGATTTAATTTTTGTTAAGAAAGGTGAATCCTTTACAGAAGTCCGTGAGAAGGGGGTTGAATTCTCTGATCACTTGGTACTGTCTTTCCAGTATGGTATCCAAAACCAACCCAAGATTGGGAGGGGTTTGTGGAAACTTGATGTTGGTTCTTTGAAGGGAAAGCAGGCAGAATCCTTTGAGGATCTGTTGCCGATGCAGTTGTCAAGGGTTGAGCTGTATGATTCTCTATCTGTATGGTGGGACACAGCCAAAGATTCGTTCCGATCTCTCTTCAAGTCTATCTCTTACAGAAAAGGGAGGGAGAAGGAAAAATGGTACCAGTCTTTGAGAAAGGAGCTAGAGGTCTGTATTTCAGAAGGGGAGGGAGGTGAAAAGCAAAAACAACTCAAGTACCTGATCAGGCAACATCAGTACGGCCGGTACAAATCTTTGGTTCTGGAAAGAGATTATGGGGCTTCTGTTTGCCCAGATCCTTTCCAGAACTGCAAAGAGGTTGTTAAGAAAACCCTGCAACTCCCAGGGTCATTTTCATGAGTCGAAGTAGGGGATGTTGGAAGCAGTAAGATCATACTATGTTGAGCTTTTCAGGGAAAGGGTTTTGGATAAGGAAAAGACTGAGGCTTTCTTAAAGGTGACCCCAGTTCCTAATACTGACCAATTGGACTTTTCTACTTTGAAGGCAAGAATAACACTGGAAGAGGTGAATAAGCCATGGACAAACAGCAAAAGAAAAAGGCCCCAGGGCCCGATGGTCTGATGGCAGAGTTTAACAAAAAATTTAAAGACAAACTGGCCCCTATTCTTGTTGAAGCCTTCAATGAGGGTTTGGAGAAGGGTAGTCTTCCTCCCTCTGTGGGATACTCTTCACTGATCCTGCTTTAAAAGGGAAAGGACTCAAAGCATGTTGAGAATTGGAGGCCCATTGCCCTTCTCAACACTGACAGAAAGATTCTTGCAAGGATTCTTTTTTCTAGGTTGAGCAAGTATGCAGGTATTTTACTATCTTCTTTTCAGTACTGTACAGTGGAGGGACGCAGCATTTTCGGGGCAGTCCTTACTATAAGAGAGGCCCTTGAGAGGTGCAAAGTCCAGACATGGGGAAAGTATCTCTTGACCTTGGACCAAGCAAAAGCTTTTGATAGAGTTAATCATGTTCTGTTTCCCTTAAGTCAGCCCTTTAAGTTAGTAGCCTATGCAGATGATGTGACCATTGTTCTCTACAGACCAGAGGAGGAGTCTTTGGTAATGGCCTCTGGGTCTCTGGTCAACCGAGAAAAATCGGAAGCTTTGTGGGTCTCAGAAGAAGGCCGAGTTTTCAGCTAAAAGGCTTTCCAGTGGCCCCAGAGACAATTAAGATCTTGGGAGTAAAGTTTGGGAAGGGTGATGACACGAAGGCAAATTGGGATGAGAAACTGAATGTGTGTGCAGCAAAGGTTCAGCAATGGAAGGCTTGGAGGCTGACCTATAGGGAAAGGATTAACATTATAAAGTCTTTCTTTACTGTTGCCGCAATCTTTCTAAACAAGAGTCCACAGTCTGTTCTTCCAAATGCTCTGGGGGAACAGACTGAACCCGGTCAAAAGGGGAGTAACTTTCCTACAGAGAAAGGATGGTGGTTTGGGCATGTTGTGCCCCGTGGCCTTCTTCTGTGTCATATTTCTGAAATGAAATTTTGGGGGTATGAGAAAACAGTATTAGGGCCAGGGTATCACCTTTTAGCAAAGACTGGGTACTCGATGATAGACTGAAGACTGTCTGGGTAAGAGGAGGTTGTGTCCCACCCCATATAGCTCAGGCTTTGAAACTCATTAGGAAGTGGCACATAGGTATGGAGGAACTCAAGTCTGCCCCTAGGAAGAGCATTTATTCAAGAATTTTGTAGATCTTCTTTTGTGTTCCCCTTGCTCGGAGAAAATGCACAAGCGAGATCCTGTTTCTGAGCTTAAGTTCCTCAATAGTAAGAGATTGCCCAAGAAGTTCCAGGATAATGCTTGGCTCTCCCTCCAAGGGAAACTGTTTGTTAGAGGGGGCCTGAAGTACCTCAATGTAGTAGAAAGGGAATGTCCATGGGGCTGTGGCACAGATGAGACCCAGGAGCACTTTCTGGTGGACTGTGAAATTACCAAAAGCCTAAAATCTGCCCTGGCAGTTGGGTTTCTTGGAGAACTTGAATTATACTGAGATGGCATAAGGGATACGGGATAGTGGGGCGTGAGAGTACGAGAGCAGTGAATACAGAAACCCTATATATTATAATATCTGTGATGTGTTCTTATCTGTGGCACATGCGCTGCAAGTTAACCCTCAGCCAGAAGAGAGAGACTTTTGAGACATTGAGACTCCTTCAGTTACATTGAGAAGGAAAAACTGCCAGAAAGCAATTCCCTCCTAAAGTGCTGGCACAAGTCATGTGACCAGGGGCAGCTGGGAAATTGACAAAATGGCTAGCCCCATGTCAGATTTCAAATTAAATATATAAAAAACTTGGTTTGTTCTTTTGAGAAATGGATTTCTGTGCAGAAGTCTACCGGAGTAGCACTAGTAAAAAAAAAAAAAAACATGTTTTCCCATGACAGTATCCCTTTAACTCTGATACAAATTAGGACAAACAGACCTGTTTGTTTTATATCAATTTTAGCTTTTCTGTACATCTTGACTGTACGATTCACTATAGAATATATGGAATACTGCGTTTGTGGTGGACATTTAGGTAAACGGCATCCAGCAATTCAGAACAGTAAAATGTTCTTTATGTATTTATGGCCATTTTCGATGAGCACCAGAGGGCAGCAGATAACAAGAATGCTTAAATTAACAGTGGCAACAACAAAAAGTTTTATACAGTGATACCTCGATTTTAAGTCCCCTGATTTTATGTTTTACTGCATTTTAACGTTTTTATTTGTGGTTCCACCAATTTATAATGCATTTCAATGGGTGAATTCCCCTTATTTAAATTGTTTTCCCAGATTTAACATCCCAGATGTTCCCAAAAACTGTTTTTGTTTCCTCTGTGAATGTTATTTGTGAACTAAAGAGGTTTGAATATTAACAAGATGTATATGTTGCCATGGTTTGGCCTGTATACTGTCAGTTCCAATTAGTCTGTCCCTTATACAGTCCTGGACCAATCAATTTGCTTTAGGTTGTATATAGGACACAGAGTCTTGCACATGCCCCTCATAGTGTAACTTGTTATTAACACAGTAATTATTGTATCTCAAAGTAATGCTTAGATACTTTCAGTACTTGAAGGAAAAGTTACTTAAACACATTTCCCACAATTTTACCCAAATCACCGTTATCTTATATAGAAGGGGTGTCTGACTGGACTCCAGCAGCTTGGATATGGCCCACTAAAGAATTTCTAAGGCCCTGTGCCCTCATTAGGTCAGTGTTGGCAGTTTGCCATTACTCCTTCTATCAACCAACGTTAAGAACCCTGTCAGATGCACACGCATGCCAGTTTTACCCCGGCGGCCAGTAATAATGGCACAGTAAAAGCCACACTAGCCGTATACATCTAAAACTAAGTTACGTACCCAATCGCCATATAATAAGGCCACGGTTATATGCTCACCTGATTACTTTCTGGTCTGGAAGGTCAGAGGCAAAAGCCACCATTTTCAATATATTCTCCCTAAAATACAATTCAGCAGCCATGGCACTGGGGCCTTAGCAGAGAGCAGTCGGCTTGCCAATACAAGTGTGGGACCCATTATCCAGTGAGCTTTGAAATAGAGAAATTGTATAGCCTTAAGGGGTTGTTCACCTTCCAAACACTTTTACATAGTAATGGTGGCCATAGACGCAGAGATCTTCCCGTTTGGCGAAGTCACCAAACAAACGGATCTCTCCCCGATATGCCAACATTGAAGTGGGTGATAGGCCAGTGTGGTGCGGCCACGCTCTGCTCTCCAATTTTCCTCAGAGAGGGAAAAAATTCCCTCCTGACTCCAAGATGCAGTGGGACTAGTCTCTGGATCAACTTGTACTATACGTTATCTTCCATAACCCTGTATCCCCTCACTTGCTAAACACCATCCAACCCCTTCATAAAGGAGAAGTAAACCTGTAAAGAAAAAAAAAACCCTCATGTTAATTGCCTACATAAAATTTGGCTTTTTTAGTTAATCCTTTATGTTTCCTTTAATGAAACTCAGGGCTTCTGCCAAAGATAAGAATTGTATCAAAGGATTTATCATTTAGAACAGGGGCACCCCCAACCGCAGTGGCAAGTCCTAAAGTAGCCCACAAGCCTAGAGCTGAATCAAGAATTGGACACCAAGTCCTCCCAATCCACTCCCAACCTCCCTCACCCTCCGGTCCTTGCAAAAAAAAAAATTGGCGTTACACCAGTCCCCAGGCCAAAAAAAGATTGGGGACCCCCTGATTTAGAATAGTGGCCACCCACCCTGAGCCATTTCAGAAAGACATAAGAAGGCAACAAGCAAAAATTTAAACTTCAATATTAGCAAAGTGCAGATGTGAGCATGTTTCCATTGTGAGTATTTTAGGTTAGAAAAGCACTTCCAACTGCACTTCTGAATGGCTTACATTAAAGTCGGAGGGGAGGGAATTTTTAATGGCAGCATTGGATACTTTACATTTGACAGTAGCTTTAAAAGCCGTTGTTCACCTTCCAAACACTTTTTTTTGTTCAGTGGTTTTCAGATTGTTCTCCATAAATAAAGACTTTTTTCAATTACTTTCCATTATTTATCTTTTACTGTTTTTCAAAAATTTAAGTGTAAAGTTGAATGTTGGTGTCTGTGGTGTTTGAGTCTGGCAGCTCAGTAATTCAGGCGCAGACTCTAAACTGATACTATTTTGCAACATTTAATTGATACATTTCACAGCAACATCTCTGGAGTATTAGCAACTATTGTATCAATTCTAACAGCTGCCTGTAATGAAACCCAGAGATTCTGCTCAGCAGGGACAAATATAAGAAATGTATCCATTAAATGTATCAGTTTAGAACAGTGGTGGTGGTGGGGGGTCAGCGACTTTACACTTCAATATGAGAAAAATGGTTACAAATAGAAAATAGACAGTAAATGGAACAGGTTGTTATTTCTGGTGATCTATCTGAAAACAACTAGTTGTTTGAAGGTGGACAACCCCTTTAAGTCAACTGCTGTATGGCCAACTTTAACCTTCCCAAACAAAATATTCCCACTCCACCTATGCTTGGATGACTTCTTCAACAAGCAGAATACCCAAGCCTATTGTGATCTTAAGATCTATCTAGTTAACATATAGTTTATATATATGAGTGTACAGATATGGCTGTATAGGCGTGTGTGTGGGGTTCATTTAGAAGGCTTGCACAGAATAAAAATTTTTTGTTTTTTCAACTCCAGTTAACCATTACAGATAATGACAGATTGTGTTCTTTGATGGTGACCAAGTTACATAAACCCTATTGGGTTTGATATTGTGGATAATGGATCCCAAGCCAGTAGGGCAAACTGGAAATGTAGCCCAGGATTGCCTCTGTGCTTTGATATTGTGGATAATGGATCACAAGCCAGTAGGGAAAGATGGAAATCCAGCCCAGGATTGCCTCTGTGCTTTGATATTGTGGATAATGGATCCCAAGCCAGTAGAGAAAGCTGGAAATGCAGCCCAGAATTGCCTCAGTCTTATTGTCCAGCTTTCTTCTGCACATTCTGCTCTACACACACCTCTCTGAGTCTTTACTATGCCGATTGTCCCAAATGCACAGCAAGCGCCATCGTTATCACTTCACTTCCACAACTTGATTTTTCTCTCTAATGCTAAAGAGACGTCCATGCTGTCAGGTGGATATCCATCAATAAAGTGGAATTTTGCCTTCCCCAGTTTCACCTATACCACACGACAGCAACATGCTCATTACAAATGCCTGTAGACCTTACGCTGTTACGTTTAGAACCATTTATCTAAGAAATATTTATCTAATAACCAACTGTGTGCCTATGGGTTAATACACAGGACACAAGTGTTAGAAAATGATTGCCACTGTGTAAGGCTGGCTGGCTACAAGCTTCCTTATCGTCTCCTACTTCAAGAAGCCAAGGCGAATAGGCTAGAGGCCAGGGAGAGGAGAATGACTTCACAGGGGATTATACTGTTGGAATCAGACAAAGATACAGTTTTTCAGGTTCAACAAGGAAAAACCCCTATGTTTGCCAAAGTCTGTACAGAGACACGGTGAAACACTGGCAGGTTTAATACAGATACGAGATCTGCAGGAATCGTTCTCTGTGGCAATCGAGTACCTGACTGCCAGCACCGTCAATTTCATGTTTGCAGGTTCCACAGATTGGAACAAACCCATAGCCAACTTTATGTGCTCCTTTACTTGGCCACAAGGGCTTTACATGTGCACTACATGCAACATTAGTTATGGATGATGTACAACTCCATCTCGCTCCAGCTGCAAGGGGAAACCTCATTCCCACCCTCCGCAATCTGGCATTGGGGGCATTCTCATGGTGAAATGAGGACAAAGGTGCAGAACTGTTCTAACGACAGTTTCCGGGGTTTGTTGAAGTCCAATACGTTGCCTTGTTAATTACAGAACGTAGACAATCTGACAACAATGAACATTTGCGTAGATGGAGCAGCGCCAGATAATAATCCCATACCAAGGCCGGCTAACGGGAAGAGCGCGGGCCAAATGCACCGCTTCTATTGATTTTTACGGCCTTTGTCCCTGCCAAAGATCTCTATAGGCTTTGACATGACATTGTTTTGTATAATCTGACCTGCCAACATGTAACACGACTGCTACGCAGAAAGAGCCAAGTGGATTTTTACAAAGGAATAACACTGCAGTGTCAGGGCATTCCTATTCCCAGTGCCCACTCACAGCTGTGTCTATGGCAAGAAACAAACCGTTGCCAGATGTGCAGTTTGTATACACAGAGACCTGGCTTCTATGCTTTACGCTTTTCCGGCACGCACATAATAATGAATAATGAATCAAATGATAATGAATCAAATGTGTCGGTCTAACAGTTTCAGCTTATTATGTATTTTAACATGGCATTGGCCTTACCCTGAATCCTGGTGGTCCCTGAGCCCCTGGCATCCCAGGAACGCCGGTATTTCCTCGTTTTCCAGATGTTCCAATAAGGCCAATTTCCCCATCTTCTCCTTGTTCTCCCTGACAACAAAACTTACAGTTACATTTCAGAATCAGGTCAAAAGGCCATTATCAACCAGAGAGAGCTCAACTCGGTTACCTTAAGTCCCGCACTTCCATCCTTTCCTGGAATTCCATCAGGTCCAACTGGGCCCT